>PRKT01000101.1:558838-573647 GCA_003671525.1 Saccostrea glomerata | reverse complement strand
CCCCCCCCCCCCCCCCCCCACCAAAAAAAAAAAACTAATAAAAGAAAATTCAATGTTTAAAATGAAAAAAAATTCAAAAACATGGTGCTATGTATTAAGTTGATGTTAAAAATGTTTATATATAAGTTATGTTAAAAGTAAAAATCGGGACACTCTCTTGCTCCTTCCAAATATAATTTACTTTGATTCCCAGAGATAAATACCTTGAAATTCTTTTGGCATGTAAATTTACTTTGAAGTTCATATCAAATCTCTTTTCATTTAAAACATATACTTGTTTGTTATTTTACAATATGCTATGATTAAAATATCAGAAAATTCTTACTCCAATCTTTCTGTCTCTTCATTTCCTCTCAGTGGCTTAAAAAAACTGTCATTCTGAGGAGTATTAGTTCCTTCTTCAATAATTTCCACATCAGAGTCTGTCAAAAGCACAGAGGGTAGAAGTTTATTTTCGATCATCATTTGCAAGTTAGTGTTTATTAAATTATTTTGTTCATTTAATTTTTAAAAAACAGATAGAACTTTTGAAAAATTCTAATATTTTACTTTCACTTATAAATAAAAAAAACAAAAAAACAAATAAAATGATATGCAAAACTCTGCATACTTCAATTTAAGATGTTTACACCACATCAAATTAGAAAAAAAGTCACCCAGAAACCTGATATATCTGCTTCCTTTCCACTATCTCCTAAGTTGTTAATGAAGCCATGACATTTCTTCTCTCCTTGCTGTTTGTCAGAGACTTTTGTATTTCTACTATAATGTTAAAATTGCTTCTCAATAATCAAATGTACATGTATGGCCATTAAAAATCAATGGCTGAGAGAAAAATGATTGGTAATATGAATTAAGATTCCTGCACAGTTGTCTCTCACCTGGTACATGTAGACGACCGTGTGACAGGTTCTGGTCTTGAATATTTTTTTGATCTAAAAGTTTTGCGATGCTTAGAATTCTCATAATCTATATCAGCATACTTTTCCCTAAATTATGAGGGAAACACAAGATTAATTTACCTTTAGTACTTCAATGACTTTCTACATTCATTTCCCCCCATGAATTAATACATATAAATATTCAAATTAACAACAACCAGGATTATAATTGTCTTCAAAAATCAAAATACAAAAAAATGATATATTCTCAAGTACCAGTGATTTCTAAAAGGATTAAAATTTATTTTCTTTCTTTTAAGCCTAATGTAGTTAAGCTTGAATGCATTTTTACAATGTTTGAAAATAAAGTTTTAAAAAATTTTAACTTTAAGTACTAGCTTTTCCTGAATATTACTTATGACACTTATTAACACTTACTCTAACCATTTACCCTCCTCAGAACCAGTCAGTGGTTTGAACATTGAAGCCTTTCTAGATTTTCAGGAAGCAGGGACTCTTTTATCAAGTTTAATGTCTACAAAAATTTGAAGAATAAGAATTAATTGTATGTTCTAACAAATACAAGTTGCTCCAAGCAAATATATTCTATTTTTAAAATTGAAAAATTTTTTTTTTTAAATTCTCATACCTAAATAATTGATAAGTTAAAGGTCTGATAAAATAATATATTAGTTTGAAAATCTGAGTTTATGTAAAGAGGAAGTTCTTTTAAAATAATTTGTCAACTATATATAAAGTTATAAACTGTAATGATTGGAGATATACTTTTTTTGTTTACCATACTAAGCACTATATATGTAATGTAGTTATCTTTACTTCATTAATACTATGAATTTTTTTATTAACATGATCAGGTCCAGTACAATCTCTTGATTTAGCTATATAGCTTTAAATAGCTATATAGCTTTATTAAGCTATTCAAAATAGCTTTATTTCACTATTTATATACAGTTTTTCACAAAAAAGTTTTTTGCTGAAAATATAAAGTCGCATGTATTTGACTCTTCATATTTGTACTATGGGCTATCAAAACAACAACCGAAATCAGAGATAGTTCTAACTTTGCAGTTTTAAAATACTTTTAAGCAAAAAGAGAATTTCAATTGTTAGACTAACTGTCTACTACCTTGGGTGCCTTGAGGCAAGGATGGGTAAGTATGATTGCTTCTCATTGTGCTGAACTGTAACTGCAATCAATTATCTTGTTGAGCATAATTGGTCTACATTGATTTATAATATCATTGCAGAAGTAACTTTATCAATTGCTTTACATAGCCCCAAAACTTGTAAAACTTTGAGAACAAAACTCTCTTAAGGAGACGTAATTTGATGCGTGATTTTTACATGCTGTAGCTAGACCAAGCGTGCGGTCCTTTTTGCTATTTTAAAATCCTCCTTAGAATTAATTAAATTCCTCCTTTGGTAGAGTAAATAAAAATCCCAGTTATCAATTTACAAGTTTATTACATGTTTTTAATAAATAATCACAATCACAACATTATGTACAAGGTATCCAAAATATAATTCCACAACTTGTTAATCTATTCCACTTGTCAAGTTAAACTGTCTATGACTCTCTCTATCTCTCTCTGGTCACGCTTGCGTGCACGCCCTATATATACATGTGAGGGGCAGCTCCGGTGGAGCTACCAATACAGGGCAGCTACAGGGGAGCTGCCACTCTGCAGACACTTCAATTACGTAACATATATACATTCTATTATACAAATACTTTACAATGCATTAAGAAGAGTTCAAAATTGTATATCATCACTGCACCAAGGTGCACTTTTTTTGTACATACTGAGAAAATTACATCTTTTAGAAAAAAGTGCAGTAAATCTGTGTGCGGAGACGCAGAGGACTATGGGTAGTATGAATCAAGAGATTGTACTGGAACCGATGATAAATCAAAATAATTGGGGATATGTGTATTTAAAAAGTTATTTAAATAACTGAATAATGAAGTATCTACAAAAACAGTTCCACATGGACCCCATGTGGTAAGTCATTTTAAATAAAATTTGTCGCAACTCGCATCATGGTCATTGGACCCTTTTCAGCTATGTGCTAAAACAACTTTTGAACAGAGTAAATTCAGGTAAAATCCGTTGGATGATAACATTTTGGATAAGCCGATCTTCTGAACTTCGTATTCTATATAGAAATAACAATATTCATTGATTGCAAGGTTTTTCGTAGAAAAAATAAATAAATTGCTAACATTTGACATAATTTTTGGTATTAACTCAAATAAAGAAGCCTATATATATACTTTGATTAAATAACAATTTGTGTGTTGAACAAGTAGAAACAATATTGTAATGGCTAACTAAATGCTCAGATTGTGAACAATCAGCTTCCGGTTTACAGAAGTTTCGTCAACAATCTAGGACATAACAGTCCTTTTTGATAAGAATTGTTGAAAGAAACCATTAATCCTATTTGTAGACTAGTTCTTCATGTTCCAGGTAAGCTAGATCTTTTTCAAAAAGTTAAAAACAAAAATTGATTGTAGTATTTTTTTTATCTGGCCTATTTCGACACGTTTGCTTTCAGGCCTGGTGATTTAATCGCTAATTTGAGCTACGAGCGAGTATATAAATCGACCTAACAACATAGCTTAAGCACAGGAATTGAAAGTTAAACAATAAAACAATGTTAATATGTTTTACGGTGTGACCGTTGGGGCGAGCGCAGTTACAGTCCCTGAAACGTTCTTCTTTCCCACCTGAACGGTGAGCGAACGCTGAACGAACGGTGAGTGAACGATGTGTGAACGGTGAGTGAACGATGTGTGAACGCTGAACGCAACTTGGTGTGAATGGAGAACGGTGAATGAACGCAGAACGCGAACGGAGCGCAAACAGTGAACGGTGAACGAACGGTGAATGCAAGATGAACGCCGGAATGCCTAAGATTTTTTCCTTGCATTTAAGCTATTCTGTTGTATTTTAATGTTAGATGCTAAAATATAAATAAACAATTATTAAATAAGTGAATAAATAATTAAAACAATTTTTTCTGCACATACGTAATGGTATGATGTTTTAAATCAATATTTTAATAACACAATTTTTATTGCCATAAAACGTGTAATTGTTACCGAACACGTGTAGTATAATAGATAAAATTAATTTACTAATAAAATAAAAGTATTCTTATTCTTTTAACTAATAAAATAATGTGGACTTCAGAAGAGAAAACTACTACTCATAGAATGAATTTATTATATTGTACCACAGTTGTAAAAACTATATACTATATATTTCGATGCCACGGCGATTCCGTGTAAAATAACAATTTTTTATTAATTTACAAGGTCTGTTGACGTAGTGCATAAATACACTCGTAACTTTAAAATTTTAATGCAATTTTATATATTTATTTATTTTTATTTTTTATGATTAATTTTTTTAAGCAAAGTTTTACTTGTTAATGTATATCTGAAGACAATTCCGGACCGTGATTATACTCGGACAAGATAATGGAAAGAGGCATTCACATTATTTGTAATAGATTAGATTTTCAGAACTAAATAAATAATATATATGTTGTCATAGTTTTTATTTAACAGGACTAATGTAAAAGCAAGAGAGACTTGAGAGAGAGAGAGAGAGAGAGAGGATAGAGAGAGAGAAAGAAAGATTTAAGCCCCCTCGATTCTCAAATATTTGTTGCATCGAATAGAAATTCATATCATTTTTTTCTAATATTCCAGGCAGTCAAAGTAATCTTTTTTTTTGAAGATTAACGAATCCTTTTGACAGTAAGCATCAGCTTTTATTTTCCTTCATCAAGTTCACACGGTTCACTCGAAGTGCACGTGCTTGTCCTGTCAATCAAAATAATTCGACACAATGGAGGTGTGGAAATATCACTTCACCGAACATGCCAAAGTCAAAGAGTCACTTAGTATTTCCAAAAAGTTTTAACATTTTTTACATCATTTCTACATTTGATTTTCGCTTTTCTACGGAAAAAATAAATAAATAATGGTAATAAATGTATATACCTGGAAGGATTACGTTTGAAATTGAATTTGAAACATAATCCCTGCCAAATTTAAATACCATTGACGGCACATGTATGACTGTTTTGATGTTTGTTTTAAGATATTTTTTTTGTGTTACAAAACACATTGAATATAAATTAATATATACTGAAAATACTAACTAAGAATTTGATTTCGGGAGAAAAGGCGCCGGGGGGGGGGGGGGGGGGGGGGGGGGTTCTCTTAATCATACTGAATGGCAAACATATATTTAGATATGGTGAAGGAAGGTTTTGTTCCTTTGTACACTTTATATAAGTGAAGTAGAACAAAAATTCTAATGTATTACATTTTAAACAGTTGGTCTTTTCTAAAATTTAAAATCACACTATGACACTATCAATTTAATTCATTCAACAAATATTTAATTAACTGAATATCTGCAATACTATTCATAATTCTCAGACTTATGTGTAGTTCTAACATGTTTTCGTGCATTTTTTTTCTTAAATACAGGTTAGAAATAATTTTTTTGTGTATTCTTGTCTTGTAAAAGACTTGGATTATTATCCATCCATTAACGATTTGTCGTCTTTTATATTACAACCAAATGGCGCGCTTGAAGTATTTGTACTTTTTGCATTGAAATAATTATTCTTCAAACACTATATCTTAGTTATTTAATTAAAAAACGTGTAAATCCTTACCATTAAAAAGATAAGTCCTTTCACTTCGGAGTTCCTAATGACAATAAAGACTGAACGATAAGTAAACAGTGAACGCAAGGTGAACGCAAAGTACTCGGAGCAAAGAGCGAACGATGAACGTTTTGTGAATGGTAAACGCGAGTGCACGGTAAAAGGTGAACGAAAAACTGTGAACGGAGAGCAAACGTTGAACGAATGGTGAGCGAACTGAAAAATGGGAAAGTAGAACGTTTCAGGGACTGTACGTACTATCATAAACCTGCACATGTACTGACTATCATTCAAGAAAAAGAAAGAAAAAAGAAAACAATAAAAAGAAATCACTTCCCAAGCATCGGGATCAAGACTCCAAACTTCTTGGAAGTTTCTGACAAAATCGGAAATACCCGAAAATTGGGATTTAAGTTACACCAACTGGTTTCACAACTCTGCCTACCTTTTACAACTTTATTTTGTTGATCTTACTAGGTCCAGTACAATCACTAGATTTAGCTACATAGGTAGAATTACCTACATAGCTTTATTTACCTACCTCAGGTAGCTTTATTAAGCTATTTCAATGAAACTTTTCACAATTTTTCTTTTTACTAAGAAGAGACAAAAAATCGCAATTAAATGACTATAAATATTTATACTAGGGAGATTTAAAAAAAATTCCAAAGCAGAGATAGTTTATACATTACTGCATTTGGACAATTTGCAGCAAAACATGTAATTCCATTGTTTGGTTAACTATCTTCTCTATTGGGTGCGCTGAGGCATGGCTGAGTATGATTACTTCACATTGTGATGAATAATTACTGACCTATCATCATGTTAACCAGAACTGGACTTCTTTGTCATTTCATTCAAGGAGTAACTGTTCTAACTGTCATACATAGCCCCAAAACTTTCAGAACTTTGATTGCAATTGCGCAGAAAAAGACAATTCTCCAGGAGTGAATTTTACATGAATGTTTTTTAGATTAGTTCAAAGTTAAAAATGATCACTGCATCAAAATGAGATTTTCTGCACATCCTGAGAAGAATGATTTTTTAGATAGATAAATTGATTTGGTAGCTAATGAAGCTACCTCATGTAGGTAAATAAAGCTAAGTAGGTAAATCAAGCTACGTAGCTAAATCTAGTGATTGTACCAGACCTGCTTACGTCTGAGACGCGAAAACTATTCTTCTTCTTCTACAACTGAATCATCACTAAAATGATGTTATCGCCAATAAAAAGTATAATAAAAATTATAGCCGGCTAATCAAGCATCACTTGAATAAGGTCTCATCCTCTCCATTCAGGTATTTTGTGCATGATGTCAGCGAATAAGTAAACAAATTATCACGTCATGAACAAATCATATGTGGTATTGCTGCCATTTTTCCCCCTCATATTAGAATAAAAGTCATTCTTAAAGGTACTTGGACACAGATTTGAAGTTAATATTTTCTGTATATTTCTGTATAATATCACGAATTATATATTTTAATAGCATTTCACACAAAAATTAATTAAGAATCTTATTTCATTTAAAAGTTATTAAAACTTTAATTTTTTTGGTGGGTTTGATTGACACATCCTTGCACTTTCACAAATCTTAACTTTATTCTTAATCCTTAGGAAAAGTGGCAATCCTGATGTGTATTTATGAGAAATATTAAAACTTAAATCAAGAAGAATAATTTTATTCAGAGTTGAAATGTTAGAAAGCAGAACTACTTCACAAGTATTGCCATTCCGTTGTGTACAGAGTTTTGCGAATCGATCACACTCGTGTTATGTACACAGGTTTTTGTAAACATCTTATTGTTTGATGTTTACGATTCATCGGGTGCTTTGAATCGCCAGAGTCTGCTCACCACAACTGCACAGACTGACAATATATTGTGTGTTTGTTTTGCTTTAGAACATGTCTACTCTGAATTTTTTGGATTATAGTATTAATTTTTTTCATTAATACACATCAGGATTGCCACTTTTCCTAAGGATTAAGAATAAAGTTAAGATTTGTGAAAGTGCAAGGATGTGTCAATCAAACCCGCCAAAAAATTTAAAGTTTTAATAACTTTTAAATGAAATAAGATTTTTAATTAATTTTTGTGTGAAATGCTATTAAAATATATAAGTCGTAATATTATAGAGAAAATATTAATTTCAAATCTGTGTCCAAGTACCTTTAAAAATTGCTTTCGCTATCAATAAATAATGAAACATCTTTCTGTTGATTTATGTGCTTTTTAACAACACTTTGAATTGATTCATGTTTTTACAAAAGGTCCACACATGTTTTGACCATTTGTTACTTTGAAACTGATTAGAATTTTGTATTTTCTTTCTTCTCTGAGTTAAAAAATACCATAGTATAATTTCTGTATATGTTGATGTTCTTAAAGGCATGTGTTTTTCAATTTTAGATTAAAACTACTCTGTACAAATATGGAGGAGGAAAAGACGAAGAAAAAGAAATCTAGTAAAAGTCATAAACATGATAAAAAGAAAAGCGGTGAGAAGACAAAGCAGAGGAAGGATTTGGAGAAGTCAAGTGAGAAGACCTTGACAACAGAGGACCAACAAAAGGCAGGAGATGGAGGGCAGAGTAGTCGTAAATCAAATGCAGGCTCACCAGACGGAGGATGTCCCATATGTCTGGGTAAACTGGATAACACGTCTTTCACAGACAGCTGTTTTCACCAGTTCTGTTTTACCTGTCTGAAAGAATGGACAAAAGTGAAACCAGAGTGTCCCCTATGCAAACAGAAGTATAAGAGTATCTTATTTAATGTGTTATCTTATGAACAATATGAACAGATTAGTGTTGCTGACATACAGAACACAGCTCAAGCTGAGAGTGGGCACCACAGATTCAGGTATCGAACAACATTAACACTGGAGAGACGCTTAATGCTCGACTTTCCCCATGCAGACAGATCACATATAGAACATGACTATACCTTAATGAGGCCCTCTAGAACAACCACACGAACACACTCATTATGGAGAAGACACAGAGAAAATGCTACATCGGACTTCAGAAGAAGTGTGTACACCAATGGATTAAGAGCTCTTCAATTTCAAGATCAGAGATTGAGAGAAAGGGACGTTACTCCTGAATTCTTCACGAGGAATCCAGCAACTTTACACAGACTGGTTCCCTGGTTAAATCGGGAACTAAATGCTCTAATGAATAATGACAGACATGACCAGTTCCTATTGGACTATATTCTAGGACTAATTAAAACCTTTCCAATTAACAGCGAAGATTTTTACCATCATGTTTATCCTCACCTTGGTCGTCACACAAGACAGTTTATGCACGAGTTTGAATTTTTTGCCAAAAGTCCATACAATATAGGTGCATATGATCAGAATGTTGTGTATGAACCACAACCGGTTGAAGTTATATCAGCAGTTGACACCACAGAGGATGAGGAAGAAAATGATGATGATGATGATGTCATCATCATTGATCAGGGAGGATCTAGTACTGACCCCATTGACCTATCTGTAGGAGATTCACCACCACAGCCCCCATCTCAAGCACCACCCCTGCCACCAGAACCATATCCTGAGGAACCCCGTCTTCCCAAGGAACCACCTGCTGAACGCAGAGTAAGTACCAACACTGAGGTCACACCAATTCTAGATAGGGTCCGACAATTTTTGGAGGAGCCACCTAGTCTATCTTCAGCTGGCTGGGATTCCCCATTACCAGGACCATCCTGGATGGACACTAACAGCGACTCAGGAGAAATAACTCAGATACCACTGCCCCCTACACCACCCAATGTATCTACAACCATATCCACTGTTACCTTGTCAACAGAAAAGGACCCACTGCCACCACCAAAGAAAAAGGGTGGAATTCCAGTCTTTCCTCCCATGCTTACTGAGTTGTTCAATGGTGCAGAGAAGGCCACTATCAAAATAGAAAACAGTGATTCTGAGTCCTCTATAGGAAGTGATGTCATATTTGTGTCTATAGAAAATCCATGGGAAGAACGTCCCGCAGTGCTTCTTTCCTCAGAATCTGATAATGAGCAAGTGGCCCAACAATCATCAAGGACCGAAAAGAAAAAAAGTAAATCTAGACATGATGACAAAACTTTATCCAGAAGACCTGAAGAAAAGTCCAGATCCAGGCGTGACCATCATCACCACAGATATGATCTGTCTAGCAGTCGATCAAGATCAAGGGAGCGAGGGCATGCTCATCATCCAAGAAAACGTCACAAGAAACACCGATCTAGAGACCATGAGCGATATAGAACTAGGTCAAGGTCACGAGAGAGATATGAAAATTATTACTATGAGGATAGATATTATCCAAGTAGCAGACCAACCTATGAAGATGATTATTATTCTAGAATGTCCAGACCACGACTTTTAGATGACCGACGGGAATGGGATTATGGAAGGCCATACAATCGAGTGATTGAAGCTGAATATGAATGTACAAAGAGATCATCATATAGGTCTAGTAGTGAAGACTCATACTTTCACAAAAGCAAGAAGTCCAAAAAAGTCAAGAAACACAAAAAGCACAAGAAACATAAAAAGAATAAGACCACCTATATTTCCTCTGATTCCGATTTTGAAATAATTGCAGTAGGTAAACCAAAAACTGCACCAGCTCAAACCCAGCTCACAATGAAAGCTGCTGAAAATGCCACAGCTGCTGAATCTGTAAAATACAAGAAACATCCTACAGGGCACAAGAAGAAGTCCTCCACAGCCACACAAAGTACAGTGAGCAAAGAGAGACCAGGGACAAGTAGGGATACCCCAGCCAGCCCCCCGGATGTGGGGGGCAGTCTCATCCAGGAGATATCCCAAGGTAACCTGTGTCTGAGTCCGATATCCGACAGCTCCACGGATTCTCAGATTAACTTACTCCAGTCTGTGTCTTCGTCCAAGTCCACCAACAAGCCTACTACCTCTGACAGTCAAGCTCAAAGCACCAAAACACACTCCCCCATCCACACTTCACTCAACAATTTCTTATCAGACATTTCAGATGGAGGGGGGTCAGAAGAGGGGGAAATATCAGATTTGTAACATAAATTCTATTTTAGTTTTTTGTGTGTAAGATTTCAAAATTATTTGAGTTCAGAAGAATTGAATTTGTGAGAAAAGTTTACTTTTAAACAAAAGTAAAATTGTAAAAGCATGTTACCTGCTTGTAAGATTGCAGTTTTAGTAATGAAAAGTGCGTTGTATTCACAAATCTTTAAAATGAAAGTGAAGTGTAGAAAATATTTTGAAATTAACCAGCACACTAGATTTTCATTAGATCCATTCATACTTGTAGTTGACATCACATCATTATGCCTCATACTGATAACATAACTTTATCTAAATATAATAGTTTCAATAGGGCATTCTTATTTGTCTGATTTACAGGGATATTTTTTAAAGCTCTAAAAAAGCCTTTGAAAGTATCAAAATATTTTGGAAAACTTTTTTACGTTATGGATATACATTGTATTTTTAATCTACAACATCGATTAAGATACAGTAAAATATGGTCATAAGCTTGTAATTTATTTTCATTTACAACACCAGTTTTCATTAAAATGCATTTAAGAAGTAAATTAAACAGATAAACATGTATAACAATGTTATATTATAAATCAAACTAAACTTTATGACATAGAAGTAAATAGTACATATCAGTAGCCAATATGAGTGTATTTAAACCGATCCTGATAAAACCTTTGTACTGACTTTAGTGATGAATGCTTTGAAAATGTCATAGGTGAACCAGTATCTATATATTTTTTATGCAGCAGAAGCACAGCAAATTTAAAGGTACATGATCTACAATAACTGACTGATTGTTTTACCATTTTTTTTTTTAGATGTATGAATAATGAATGTAGAGAATCTGTGATTCCAAATTAATGCATCATAATTACTAGAAAGATTTTGCTAATGGCCAAATTTTTTTGCATTATTTTTAAATGTTACGGATTATATTTTATTTTTTGTAACAAAACAAATATAAATGATTAAAATTCAGAGTGTTCTGTTGTCCAAGCTAAATAAATTAAGGACTTTTATTTTCAAATGTGATTGTCAATTTAATGATAAAAGATTTGTCAATTTTCATAGAATTGGAAAAAATCTGAAATAAGACTGATTGTTGTGATTTTTGTAAACAAATTAATTATGTGATAAATGAAAGGCCTTTTATGTATTGCTGAAGAAGTGCTGTATGTAGAAGTCTTATTTATGATAAAGAAATTTGAAATTTAAGTGTTGTTTGCTGTATTTATCAGGTGTATAGAAGTTGTATTAAGAATAAGAAAAATCATGCAGAAGAGCTGTATTTGCTTCCCAATTCAACAGCATAACCATGAAGAATAAAGAATGCAGGTGCATCAAACAATGACCATTTGATTCTGAGGCGGGAAGGTGGGGAGCTTGCAGATTTTGCAAAGAAATAATGCCCCACCCCCACTCCATGAATAAGTTTTGGACAGTTTTTTTAAGTGAAGAACAAAATAATTACTCTGTCCTTCACCAACATGAAAATTAATTATCTGACTTGGAAAATTTTGCCCCCCCCCTTTCAGAATCAAATGGCTGTCTTCTAAGATCAGTTAAAGAGGGCTATACCTTCTTTCAAGTGGAGAATATATAGAATGAAAAAAAATGTCTTTCAAAAATCTTAAGAACTACTCTGCCAAAAACTTTTTTATGTAAAAGCTTTGTTAAAGAGTGTAGATTTGTTTGTGAGTCTACCTGAGCTGAAAGACCATGTAGGTTCTATGATCAAGAAGTGTCTGATGTCTTTCTGTCTGTTGTGTCCTGTGGTGTTGTGTTCTCCATTTTCTCTAGAAGTAAACATATGTTTAATTATGGAAAAGAATTTCTCAATGAAGAAGAGCTGGGTCATGGTGACTCAGGTTAGTGTTGTTGCCCATTAGCTCATTGTGTAAATCGTACCCTCAGAAGGTAGCAAGGGGGATCACAATTGGCAACTAAAGTTAGAGGTTCGAAAAAAAATCTCAAAAACTTCTCAGACAAATTAAATGAGATTTTTACACATTTGCGATTTTTTTTCTAAACATTTTAGGTAAAAATTACAATGGATATAGTTCAAGAGAAATTGATAAAAAAAGAGAGTTTTTTTAAAATGATTGATGCCTTATTTATCCATTTATCACGCCACTTTAGCTTTGGACTGAATCGTTTTTGCTTATGGCCCAGAAATGAAAACAATGAATTTCTTTTGTTTCGAATATCAATATTTATTTTTTAAAAAGGGAGTATATGCGAGGTGATACCTTTTATAAAATCAGACATCCCCCGACAAGCTTTGCTGTTGATATAACAGACATGTTTGAGTTTCATATTAATGTACCCATTCTCCTCAGAATCAGTAATGCACGTGTGCATGTACTTCTGTTATATACTTTCACACATTTAAAATTATTCAATTTTTCCTGACCTTTCACCCTGCAGGCATGTTTACGAAAATTTCCTAAGATTGTTCATAAGAAATTTCCTAAGATATATCTTAAGAAAATCTTAGGATCATCGTAAGAATATCTTAAGGTGTTTTTCAAAACTATCTTATGATTATCCTAAGCTAAGACGTCTTAAATCATTATGACAGAGAGATACACCTAGCTTTTAACCTTTGTCAGGGATCAGAGAGTTATAATTTTTTGCTATATATATTAAATGCTACACGTTATGTCATCATAATGAAAATATTTAAATGAATGAAATTTTTGATTTTTTTTTTTAATTTATAGATATAAATTATATATTTTTGATTATCAATCATCTAAAATCGACGATATACTGTAATATTGGTTACATCTAAAATCAAATTTTGTCCTATTCTCGACACTTAGGGCCATTGAGCAGTGAGGGATCTTTTTCATGTCACCACCAACTGCGACACGGGGCCTTGGTTTATACGGTCCCATCCGAAGAACCGGTCTCCATGTCCCACAATGAGATTCGAACACGACTGAGACGTAAGGATCAACTCCTTACTCCGCGACTCTAGCTCTCAGGTTAAGTGAGATTAAATGTTATTCTGTTAACAGGTTACATATTTTTACCATGTATGTTGGCATCTGCGTGAGGCAATGAAAGTCATAAGAATTCTAACCATGGGTATTCTTGGAAAGTAGATGCATACAGGCACGTAATTTAAAATGGGGGAAGGGAGGTCCAAACATACTATTTACATTGTATCATTGAAAATTTTCATTGAAAGATTGCCCCTTCTCCCTTTTAGTGTTGTATAGTAAAATAAGGTAACGGTAATAGCGTATGAAATAAGTTGGAACCTAGCCCCCCTCCTCCCCAGCACGAAATAAGATTTTCGCACAGGCACCTGACGTTACTTATTTTTCTTAAAATAAAAATATACCCCTACCTAAAAATAAATTATTATTAGGTAGGGGTTATATTTTTTTTTATTTAAAGAAAAATAAAGTAACGTCAAATGCCTGTGGATTTTAGAGCTACAAAATTTTCAGGGTTCTTTTTCGCTTGTCAAGTTTTTTTTTAAAATATACGTTATCTAGATTCTTTTTCTATGTTAGTTGATTCTTTTTCTACCCCTCCCCTTCAAAACTGATGCTACGTCCGTGTCATATGTGTAAATATAGTACATTTATAACTGTGTAATAATTCAACATATGTAGAAACTACCTGATATATACAAAATACAAAAAGATTCATGATTTTTTAGATAGCGTTGAGGTTTCAAGAAGGGGGCGGGGGGCCTTAGAAAATAAATACCTCTTTTAAATGATATCAGTCAAATTGTATTACATTTGTTGTGATGAACACATCAACAAAAATTAATAGTCTTATCAAACATTTTATTTAACGAAATCTATATATTACAGTGGTATATAATTTTTACAGCTGTTGTAACGGTCCCGACATACTAGAAATCAGTCTTTCGAATTCTTCCTATATCTTTGAATATTCATTCACGTCCGATACGACGATTTCGTCGAGCAAGCAACAACATGGATGGAGCTTTTTCTACTTACGATAGACTTAAGATATGTCTAAAGCTGTTGTAACTTTAAGATAATTCTTAAGAACTTTCTTAAGTTACGATACTTTCGAAAACCCCACTTAGTCTTAAGAATTGTCGTAAGTATATCTTAAGACGTTTCTTAGTCCTAAGATAGCTTCGTAAACATGCCTGCAGGGCTCCCACTGGACCGAAAATATTTTT
>PRKT01000101.1:540388-558328 GCA_003671525.1 Saccostrea glomerata | reverse complement strand
GGGGGGCTTAGAGAAATAAATACCTCTTTAAATGAAATAGTGCGCACTATCATTAATCAGTCAAACTGGATTACATCTTTTTTGATAAACACATCAATAAAATTAATAGTCTTATCAAACATTTATTTAACGAAATGTACATATTACAGTGGAATATAATTTTTACAGCTGTCGTTATCGGCCCCGACATATACTAGTAATCAGTCTTTCGAATTCTTCCTATATCTTTAAATACTCATTTACGTCTGATACGACGATTTCGTCGAGCCAGCAACAACATGGATGGAGCTATTTCTACTTACGATAGACTTAAGATATGTCTAAAGCTGTCGTAACTTTAAGATAATTCTTAAGAACTTTCTTAAGTTACGATACTTTCGAAAACCCCACTTAGTCTTAAGAATTGTCGTAAGTATATCTTAAGACGTTTCTTAGTCCTAAGATAGCTTCGTAAACATGCCTGCAGATCATGATGTGTTATGTTATAAATTTTGATATCAAAAATTATCAATTGATTCAAGTGTACACAAGTTCATTAATTTGTTATATTTTTTTTCACCCACTTTATTTTCATATTTTTGGGTTTTATTATAATTTCTAGCTTAATGATGATGTGATCGGGAGAAGTCACGTAAAAATATTAAAATAATAAAAGTGATTAAAATGTAATTAAAAAAAATCAAAAATAGAAAACATCACGTCAGCTTTTGTATTAATTATTATGCAGCATAATATGCTGTTGTCCTAGACCACATGATGTCAAGTTTCATTCAGTACAAAACCAGGTGATTCATTCAAGATTTGTTTACAATCTACGATTGTATTATTTTTCATACTCCAAACAAAATCGTTCCATTACTTATAAGTACTTCAGACAAAAAAAAAAAACATTCAAAAAAAGGAATTAAGTGAAGGATTTTTTGTCAAAACTGATTAAGGTCCAAACACTGGAAACATCTTCAGGTGCAAATAATTCCATATTTATTAAAAAGTAATCAAAGCATTAAAACAGGCAATTTTAGCCATATTGTTCGCCCATTTTTTTTTCAATACACAGACAAACGTGCTCTGTATACCTTAATGCACCGCTATATATATATATAAACGTATCCAAAATGAACTAAAAGCATGTCAAAATGCATGTACATGTAAGTGTTTCAATTTCAAAAGTAATAAAATTTTGCACTTTAATTGCATGATCACAATGCAGAAAAACTTATAAGATTTATGTACCAAACTATATACAGTGTTCGGCACATTTCTGTAAATGTCGTAATATGAATTTTCGAAGGCATTGCATCAACCACGAGAATAATTAATATGCAAATCACTGTACCACTGTTCCATAGAGCCGAATTTCATTAAACGGCCTCAGACAGGTGATTCAGTCAAGAAACTTATTTCTAATTAGAATCAATAGATCTTTTACCTTCTTTTATCTTTTTATCTTTTTTAAATAAAAGTGTAGTTTACATGGACAGTGTACAATAGATGTGTTTGGATCATATTTTCTTCGAATAAGGAAGTAGAGCTTTAAATTTTCGAGTTCCTTCGAGTGATGTCGTAAATATGGAAGGAAGATTGACTTTATTTCTATTGCTAGTCTTCAGAGGTGCTCATATAAAAGGTAAATTATTTTTTATATGATTCGAATGAATGTTGAAGTGCTATTTACTTATAAATAATTCGGTTTCATTGAAACAATATACAGATTAAAGACAAAGAAAAGTTATACACAAAGAAATTTTTGTTTTTTGGAATATGTCACATTTACTTATTCAAAATAGAGACTTAATTTAAGTATTAATTATTAATCATATATAAAGAAAAAATAATAAAGTGAACAACCTTGATCTGAATCAGGCAATTGAAGAAACGCATGATAAGAATCCAACATTAACCTCATTCCAAACTTGATTTTTAGATCCTATTTTATATATGCATTTTATGTAACTGCGTTTCATTAATTAATGGATTGAATTATTCATTTTAGTTTACAATTATGTATCATATCATTGCGTTTTGTTTTTAAATTTTTGTAATCTTATACCTTTTATAAATCAGTTTGATAAACGGAAACAATAAAAGAAAATGTTCCTTTTTACTTCGATTTTCAACGAAAAAAATCTACATTATTCATTGTTTCATTGATTATTTAAAGTAAAACAATCCATATAATATCCTGTCAAAATGTTAAATTTAAATCGTTTTTTTTCTCTCTCTCTCTGGATTTTTGGAGAAATAAAAATAAGAAAAAGAACAAATAATTTTTTCAACGTATTATGCAGTTCCACGCTATTTAATTTATTCTATCTCCATTTTTCTAATTTAAAATTCATAAGATGCATATGATACCTTTCAAGAAAATCACTAATTATGGTGGCATATTTCTGCCCCTTGTGTGCAAGTTATTTTTCTATCAAATATGTCGACATGCAAGATAGATATGTTAATATGCAACAAAGCTATGTCAACATGCAACATAAATATGTTGACATGCAAGAAAATTGCAATTAAATAAAAATCATAAAAAATCTTCATAAATCTCAAATATTGCCCACATGTGACATCGAACATGCTAAATGCTACTTATTTATGTTAACATGCAAGATAAATATGTTGACATGCAACTTATTTATGTCGACAAGCAACTTATTTATGTTGACCTGCACCTTATTTATGTCAACATGCAACTTATATATGTTAACATGCAACTTATTTATGTTAACATGCAACTTGTTTATGTCGACATGCAACTTGGTTATGTTGACATGCGAGATAAATATGTTGATATGCAACTTATGAGTTGCATGTCGACATAAATATGTTGCATGTTTACATAAATAAGTTGCATGTAGACATATTTATCTCGCATGTCAACATAAATAAGTTGCATGTCGACATAAATATGTCGCATGTTTACATAAATAAGTTGCTTGTCGACATATTTATCTTGCATGTCAACATAACTAAGTTGCATGTCAGCATAAATAAGTTGCATGTCAACATAAATAAGTTGCATGTCAACAAATTTATCTTGCACGTTAACATAAATAAGTAGCATCTAGCATGTTGGATGTCACATGTGGGCGATATTTGAGATTTTTGAAGATTTTTTTATAATACTTATTTGATTGCAATTTTCTTGCATGTCATCATATTTATGTTGCATGTTGACATAACTATCTTGCATGTCAACATATTTATCTTGCATGTCGACATATTTGATAGAAAAATAACTTGCACACAAGGGGCAGAAATATGCCACCATAACTAATGGATATATTTACCAACGATATGTTCAACAACAAAAAAAGATTTCTTTACCCACATGTATACAATGTAATTACACAGTAGTGTTTGTACACAGTTTAGAAGTACAGTCTATTCAGTGCATTGTTATTTCTGTATTGTATATTTTGAAAATTCACGGAAGTTTGTCAGCAGTAATAATGTTAGAATTAAAACTGTCTATTATGCTGAAGGAAACAAATCTATTCGAGTTCGATATTTGATATTATAGATCTATATGTAAACCGAAACTGAATGTTGGGGAAAAACGTGTCGATTTTTTTTTTTTCAGAATGAATTTACGGTTTAAATCTTTTTATAAATAAAATTTTAAATTATTGTAATTCTTTTCCCTCGTTTACATATAAAAAAAATAATTCAAATTTTGACATTTGCTTTTTAAAAAATTAACTGAACCTCCTGGTTCTAGGCTCCTAGTTGTAACACTCACACACAATTATTACAGTGTACAGTGTACTCTTTTTTCTATTCAGAAGTTGAATCCAAAGGTGAAAAGCGAAAAAAAATTCAGTCAAAAAAAATTGACTGGTACATGTATGGTATGATCACATGACTTTGTATTCACTGGAATCTCAAAGCTTATGTGTGTATAGCATTATAGAACAAAATTTTTTAAAAAATATATGCACTTTAAAAAACATTTTTTAAACAAGCTACTTCAGAGAGTCACCCGCTAAGGATTGACCTAAAAATATTTGGGAGTCTTCCTTAGGTGATAGGGAATTGTGGTATAGAATGTCTTTGCAAAAGCTCAAAGGCTTCTCGAGATAACACGTTTAAACGAGAGTGACAGAATTTTTTTAAATTCATGTCCTTGACCTTTGACCTTAAAATCAATAAGGGTCTTCCTTAGACCACAGGGAGTTGTGTAAACTTTCATTGCAAAAGCTAAAAGGATTCTTGAGAAAACGCGTGGAAACAAAAGTGTTACAGATAAACAGAAATACAGCTTAACAGACAGACGGACAGACAGACATGCAGGCAGAAATTAATATCCCCCACTTTCAGTGGGGGACAAAATTCTAAACAAAAAAATAGGCTAAAAATGAAAATAGCCCACTGAGTATGTTATTAAACAAAAATTCATATATGTAAATACAGTTAATTTATTCAGAAAATACGACATAACAGCAATTTGAAGCTGGGAGCCACTTCAGTGACCTAGGTTTTCTTTTGCAATGACCTTCAGCTTTTCTTAAGGAAGCTTGACCCTGAATCACTTACCCTTTCGACAAGTTGGAAACTGTATTAAATATTTTATTCTGCTGGTAATTAAGTTTCAGAAACAGACAGAATTTCATTCTTATCATACACAAATTTCGCTTTAGACAATTTTTTTGGGAAGGACACTTCGTGTCTTTATAACCTTTTCTCCTGACCTTGGGTCATGTAATTCATTGTTTTCATCATGATCCACAGATATAGTATAGGTTGATGAGGTGCTTATGAATCAATATATAATTTTACCTGAATTTATAATCTGTCCACTTTGTGGCCAGGAAAAGCTTCATGATACCACAACTGCTGCACTTCTCTATTCCAGGGCAAATTAATAAACTTTATTTTGTATGGTGGCAATTTCTGTCCCCTAAATGCAAGATAAAATATGTCAACATCCATAAAATGTTCGTCAATATGCATGATAATTACATCTACATGCAAGATAAATATTTTGGCAAGCTTGTTACTAATCGTTTCAAAGAATCTGATTTTAAATACTAGTATCAATAAATTTACTCTCTGCTTCTATTTTCTGACATCATAAATTCAGCTAGAATGCAACATAATTATGTTGACATGCGACTTAGCATGAAAATAAAATAAGTAGACATCTAACCATAACGTCCTAACCTAACTCTACTTCCTGGGCTAACTCGTACACCTTTACCCTCCAAACTCTAAATCAAGTCCAAATTTATTGGGTAAAGGTATCCCTAGCTTTAACCCTTACCCTCTATCCCAGGACAAAAAATCCCTCAGTCTTACCCTAACAACTTAACCCTAACTCAAGTGCAAACCTAACCTTAGCTCTAACCCGTTCTAGCTTTAGTTCTATCCCTAACAGCCTTATCCCCGACCCTTGCTCTTGTACCATTACCATAACAACCTCATCCCTGACTCTAACTCATGTACCATTACCCTCACAGTTTAAGCCCTGACCCTAGCTCTTGAACTATTACACTAACAGCTTAATCCCTGACTCTTACTCTTTTACCATTTCCCTAACAGCTTAATCCCCAACCCTAACTCTTGTACCATTACACTTACAGCTTAAGCTCTAACCCTAACTCTTGTACCATAACCCTTACAGCCTAACCCTAACCCTAGCTCTAGAACCATAACCCTCACACCTAAAGCCCTAACCCTAACCTTTGCACTATAACCCTAAGAGCCTAATCCCTAGCCCTAACTCTTGAACCATAACCCTTAAAACCCTAGCCCTAACCCCAACTCTTGCACCTCAACCCTAACAGCCTAACACTAACCCTAACCCTTACTTTTGCACTAGAACCCTAAGCACCCAAGCCTTAACCCTATCTCTTTTACCATAACCCTAACAACCTTAGCCCTAACTATAACTTTGGCACCATAACCCTAACAGCCGAACACTAACCCTTACATTAACCCTAACTCTTTTACAATAGCCCTAACAACATGAGCCCTAACCCTAACTCTTGCACGATAACCCTTACAACCTAACACTAACCCTTACCGTAACCCTAAGTCTTTTGTCATAACCCTAACCCCTTAAGCCCCAACCCTGACTCTTGCACCAGAACCTTAACAGCCGAAGCCCTGACTCTGACTCTTGAACAATAACCCTAACAACCTAACCCTAACTCCTTTACCATAACCCTGACACCTTGAGCTCCTATCCTAACTCTTGCACCCGAGCCCTTACAAGGTTAGCCCGCACTCAAACTCTTGTACCATAATCCTTGCAGCCTACTCCCTAACCCTAATTCTATAACCCTAACAACCTAACCCTAACTCTTTTACCATGACCTTTACACCTTAAGCCCTAACCCTTTCTCTTGCACCATAACAATAACAGCCTAACACTAACCCTAACCCTAACTCTTGCACCAGAAGTCAAGAACCCTAACAACCTAAGCCCTAACCCTAACTCTTGTACCATAATCCTAACACCTTTAGCCCTTACACTTACCCTTACTCTTGCACCATAACCCTTACAGCTTAAGCCCTTACCCTTACTTGTACCATAACCATAACAGCCTTAACCTAACCCTAACTCTTGCACCATAACCCTTACAGCCTAACACTAACCCTAACCCTAACTCATGCACCAGAACCCTAACATCTTAAGCCCTAACTCGAACTCTTGAACCATAACCCTTACAGCTTCAGCCATAAACCTTATCCTTACTCTTGCACAATAAACCTAACAGCCTAAGCCCTTACCCTAACTCTTTTACCATAACCCTTACAGTCTAACACTAATCCCAACCCTAACTCATGCACCAGAACCCTAACAACTTAGCCCTAACCCTAACTCTTGAACCATATCCTTAACACCTTAAGCCCAAATCCATACTCTTGAACCATAACCCTTAAAGCTTAAGCCCTAACCCTTACCCTAACTCTAGCACCATAAACCTATCAGCCTAAGCCCTTACCCTAACTCTTTTACCATAACAATAACAATCTAAGCCATAACCCCAACTCTTGTACTAAAACCCTACCAGCTTTAGCCTTAACCACTTCTCTTGTCCTATAACCCTAACAGCTTAAGCCATGACCCTAACTCTTGCACTATAACCCTAACAGCTTAAGCTCTGACCATGACTCTTGCACCATAATCCTAACAGCCGAAGCCCAAACCCTAACTCTAATCCCAACCCTCAGCTAAAGGGGTATTATGTCTACATGCGCGAAAATTATGTCGTCATGCAACTTATGCGAATTAATTATATCAATTAGCAAGATATATATATATATGTTTATATGCAATGAAGGATATGGAGACAACGAACAGTATTCAATATCAAAGTCCACAAAACAATACAAAATAGCAGCAGAGCAAACACGGACCTATAAAACATTAGAGGTGGGATCAGGTGCCATGGATGACTGAGCATACCCTGCTGACCGGTCACACCCGCCGTGTGCTCCTTGTCATGATCGGGATATAACGGGAAAATCCGTCGTCAATTCAGTTTAAGTGTAGTATAAACTACGACAAACATATCTTGCATGTTAACAGAATTCACTCATATGATAACATAAATGAGTCGCATGCTAACATTAATAAGTTGCATGTCTTCTTAATGAACTTGCCTGTTGACTTTAAAAAATAAGTCGCATAACAAATAATCATTGGCTTTTCGAAATAAATAAGTTGCAAGTCAACACCACTTAAGTACCTGACAAAATTTATGTTGTATCTTGGCTGTATGATCAGACTCTAATAGAATATCGGCCCTGGCACATGTGTTTTGGACTTGCTAAGATAGCTCCAAGGAGCAAGACCTGTATTAACTTAGGAGTGATTGCCAATTTAGATTTTAAAATTTCACATCAAGGGTAGAAAATTATCCAATGGCATCTTTTAGGTTTGATCTTTTCTAGCACTTTATTTTATCTACACATGTGTTCTGTAATTTTTATAATAGAAGGACAAACGTTATTCAATTCTGGTTCTAAGTTTTCTCTCTTCTAATCAATGATATTTTTTTTGAAAACAGGATTAGATCCGTGCACGACAAAAGATGTACTGAGATTTCAAGAGAAACGATGTCTTTCTAATCAACTTCAGCCTAGTGACATCGGCCTTTGTGATAATTTTATCCCGGAACAATGGTACAGAGTGGACGACGGGGCAGATATATCAACATCCTGTCCATCTATGTTTCAGTGTGGAACCGTCTTTCCCGTGTGGATGTTCGGTAAGACTTTACTTTAAGATAACTTTTTTTTGGAAATTTCGTTTGAATACCAACTCTGTTATGCAAGTTGAAGATTTAGATTTGATTTTAATTATTGTTTTTGCCCCTGTCTTGATATTTTCCAATCAATAATTTGGAAAAGAAATTTCAATAGCAAAAACATTTGAAAGAAACAGATTTCTCTGAATTTTACACTTCTTGCCATTTGATTCTTTACAATTTCTCTTTAAAGGCACCGTTCCGTCCGTTTCTGATGGCGTGGTGTTTCGCACGGCCTGCTTGTCTGACTATAATGGCTGTTGTTCCAGAAAGTGGACCATACACGTTAAGAACTGTGGAAGCTACAGGGTTTACCATCTCAAACAGACAGACGCATGCTCCAGTGCTTACTGCGTTGGTATGATATTAAAACGTGATAAACAACACATATTAATATAGCAGAACTCTTTTATTCCTTGAATGTCCTCAAATACATTATGTTTGACATTATATGCATTCCTGCAATTTTCTCTTAATTTTTTTATCACCCTAAAGATCCTAAACAATGTTTTATATGTGTTTTTTTTAACTTCGAACACAAGACTCTTAAGATATCAAGATAAGATTGAATGATATTTTCTATTCACAGAAAAGAGAATCAACATTACAACACAAGAATCAAGCTCTTCTTCTTCCTCTTCTTCGTCGTCATCAGAAGAGGTAACCTCATCTAGCACAGGGACAGCTAGAGAGGGCGTGGTTAGTGACGCCACAACTACAGATTCAACAACAACAGGACGCATGACAACATTCATTTCTCAGTCTACAACAATGAAAACAGCAACTTCCACAAGACAGTCTGATTCTTCACAAACAACTGTATCTATTGCTGAAACCAAAGGCGTTGGTAAGCAGATTTTATTCGATTTTATAACTGTAGTACCTTTAAACAACAATGATTGAGGTTTATTGAATAGTAAAAAGTTTTTAACGTTCCTTTGGGGGGAAATAATACTCTTTCTTGCTCTTTCTAATAGTTACGCATTCAATATTGTTATTAAGCCCGAGTCGAACACCATTAATATTTTGGTAATAAATTTAAAGAATTCTACAAAATCAGAGAAGAAAAACAACATTAGAACAACGCATTTCTTCTGCTGAAACCCAAGGTGTTAGTTATCAGGTTTAACAAATATATTTCAAATGATGCTAAATGACAAATAAACATATGAATGAGAAGAAATTCTGCTGTTTAAGTTTACGTCCTGTTTAAGACATCTTTATTTTTAAAGGAGTCACAGATCCAGATATTAAGAATAAACCTGATAAAGACTCTATAAATACGTCTTCAACGAGTTCTACAGAAGCTACAAAATCACAAGGTATGCAAGTTTAAACATTCTGAATATGGCAAAAATCCCATTTATATTTATCAACAATTATATATCATTTTTAAACTTAACTTTGGGGGGGGGGGGGGGGTTACACTGCAAGTATAGGCGTATCTAGCTAAACAAAAGGATAAAAATTTAAATGTTCAGGGCTGATTTTGTTGCAAGTTTTAAAATTATATCAAATGTGTTGCATTGCTGATCTTGAATAGAAATGCCGTATTTATAACTATTAGCACTGAAAGAGTGCAATGAAAAAGTTTAAAACGAACAGTGATCAATCATTAATTATTAGTCATCACAGCAAAGCTGTATTAAGTTTTTTCATAGAGACATGGACTTTTGGAATTTTTTCTTATTTAGTAAAGAATACCAGTATTTCAATTTAATAATAATCCTGCTTATCTTCCAAATGCTGGTTTTACTTTCAGTTGCCAAACAAGACTCTCCGAAATTTTTAGTGTATGTTTTAGCAGCGGTTATTGGAATCCTAATCTTTATTATACTGCTTATAGCAGTACTGGTCAGAAGATCCAGGAGGTAATTTAACTAAAGCTTTCTATTTACAAATTTTTAATTATTTAAAATCGATTTTCACGTTTTTCCTCTAAATTCAAAAGCTTATTCCCTTGAGATCCAATTAAAAAGATCAAAAGACGTTGATTATTGATGGGAAATGTCTATAAATAATATTTGATTTCAATAGGTAATTAAATATAGGCAAACGTTTTGGGACCCTTACCTCCCAATCGCCTTGTCCTCGTTCCACCTTATGGTAATACTACTGTTCTTCAAAAAAAAAAATAATTGAAAACATGCAGTATCATCCTCCAAAATCTCATTTGAATAAATTACGGTATCTGAAAATGTTTACATACCAAAAATGACTGGAAATTAAGGTACTTCAATTCTTGATAGGAAAACTGTCAAAGATTAAGATTTTCCCTACATTTTATCTCCAACTATTCTTCCCCTTGGTTCTAATGAAAAAAAATGAAGGCAGCGGGCATTCCTCAAACTCATTAATCCTATGGTGTAAACAATCGTATGAATGGTGAAAACGAGAAACGTGCAGACCACAGACATCAGAAGTGAGATCAGATGCCTAGGAGAAGTCAACATCCCCTGTTGGTCAGAACAGATATCGAGTTCTTTGTATCGATGGGGTAAACGGGGTAATGCATTGTCAAAATTGGTATATATTCAATGACCGAACAAATACTCAAATATTATCAGTGAAATAAGCTCCATAGGTAAGCTGTATTCGCAAATGAAGTATTATAACAACAATAGAACAGTGTAATTTAAAACGCTGATATTTTAAACAAGATAATTGAAAGGCACCATATTAACTTTTTCATTTCTAACCGGCCTGTCAAACTAATCATACGCGTACCAAATCAACTTGAAGACAACACTAGTGAAAGTGGATTAATAACTACGTTACAAATAGAGGAGATTTCAGTCTCAACGTAAAGACATGAAACAGATGGGACAAACTTATGTCATATGATTTTAAAGTAGACTACGATATTACTAGTGAACAAATGAATTTAAAAACCATTTTTAATTTATATTATTTCGTCGATATATTGCAATGGTGAATTGAGACCAAATCTATAAGTTTTAATCTTTATATATTTAAAACAACCAAATTGAATTTGAAGACAAATTGCCATATTGTCACTGGAATTTGAATTGATTCATCAATTAACAATATTCATTTCCATTCTTACTTTGATTCGATATACCCCATTGAACTCAAAATAAAAGACACTGCTTGGTCTTATGCATCTTTTTTGTATTTAGATGTTTTACTAGAAAAATACATTGATGATCAACTCGATCTTAACTTAAAAGTGATGACTTTAACTTTCCCATTGCAAAGTGTTTTCAACTACTATAATTTTATATGTAATGATATATGTTTAGCATATGCTAATGGTATATTAGCTTATTAAGGACGTTCGATCCTGATATTTTGAGCGTATTTCGCGCAGGTCCTTTATTCATAAAATTAAGCATCATTTTTAGATTCTGACAATAAAACTGAATTCTACAATGAAAATTAAACTATATTCGATGAAAAAACCGCGATTAAATTCCATTCAAGTAGAATTAAGCTAGGGACTATATTTTGTGGCGGAAGGTTTTTTAGACAAAAATGGTCAATTTTTTTCCATTTGAACTATAACAGTTTTGTTAATTTTGGATGCCTATTTTTCCATGCTGGTTGCACACAAAGCTGTTTTTTGCAGTGAAATATGTTATGCTGGTTCTGAAATAACTATTAGATTATTTCTTATGAATTCTATCAAAGAAGTGTGACAAATATAGTCAATATATTCTGAAAATCCGGGAAAAAATTGAGCCAATTTTAACGTAAAATTCACACTTTTTTAGTTATATCTGAAAATGTACATCATATACCCCCACTTTTGATGTTCTTTTCTAAATATTCAAGATAACTTTGACCTATTTGCTTAAAATAAGAAAAAGTTTAAGACTTTAAAATAATTTTCTTGTTTATTATATTTTCAATGCCGGAAAAATAACATTTTATTAGTGCAGAAAGGTGAAATAATTGATTATGCGAAGCAATTTGAAACTTTTTCTTAGTCACAATTTTTAAATGTCTTTTTTTAAACAGACTTAGAGTTCATTTTGTTTCATGCTTTAATTGGATAAAAATATTGGAGGGAAAACGTCGAAGATGTTATTTTTAATTAATACACAAATTTCAGTGCAGAAAGGTCATATTAAATGTACTGTAGCGCTAAAAGAAGCATATTGACCCCCATTTTTTTATTTGAATTTTAATTAAGCTATGTATGTAGAAACTAAAAATGTACTTGGCCAAAAAAGTTTAAGACTTTAAATATCAGGATCGAACGTCGTTAACTTATATTTCTCAGTTGATTCGACACGAAAGAAATATTGTACGTAAGAATAATCTCATAGAGAGGACAGGCTACTGTCAAATATAAGCAAAATTTTGCAAACTCCATTGTTGATTAAATGACATTGGTTAAAAACATTATCGATTTTTGACTGATGCCTTTCATAAAAACTAAGGCTTTTTTCCACATGGAATTGTCAATGGACTTTCCGTTTACTTGGTCATAATAAGATGATATGATGCCTACAGGGGATGCTCACTTCTCTTTGGTACCAGATCCCACCTCTGGATTTTACTTGTTCTCCTGTTTACTTTGTTCCCAATTTGCTTAATTGACATTTTGATCATGATTATAATTTGTTGTCTTCACATTTTATTGTTTAATAAATGTGAAATCAAGAATTGATTTGTTGTATTTTAGAAACAAAGAAGAAAAAGAAAATCAAGAAACTACTGTGTCTGCCTTACAATCTAAGAACGATTATTGCGAACTGCCCGATCCTGAGTCCATTTATTATTCCATTGACTATGAGAAGGAAAATGAAAGTAATCAAGAAAATGAGAATATGTACCTGGATGCTTATCATCCCTCGAATGGAAAGGAAGGAACAATTCAACAAGACGGAGTTTCGGAAATTCAGGAAAAAGAATCTATCAGAAAGGATCTTGAGAACAGAGAAATGTACCTGGATGCTTGTAGAAATTCAGTGACATCATCATCCGGAAATGACGTTTTGGAAAGAAGTGAGAGCAGATTTAACCATCCTTATGAATTTACCCAGAGAGAGGAGGAAAACCATACATACACAAAACTTAGAAACGAAGTTCTGAAGAAACATCATGGATTTGTCAATCAGGGTTATGAACCACAAGAATCTGAGAAAACGAGGGACTCAGAGACGGAATCAAGGAAGAGAGAGTCCAAAGATTCTTATGACGATGTCACTTTTGTGATGGATTAGCATCTTTAAATAAACTGTTTGTTAGAGTTGCCAAATATTTGACAATAGTTTAATGTAAGAGCATGCTTTTCCTGTAATATCATATGTATATTCTACTGAAAAATAGGCAGAATGTCTTCTTATTCCACACAGTGTTCATATTAATTTTACCCATAGTTAGGAAAATGTTTTTCAATAAAGGATATGAGGAAAAAAGTTTTTAAAAAGTAAAAAAATAAAACACCTATTCAACTTTCTTTTAAACTCTTTATTTCCTTTTCTTGACTTCTCAAAAACTATCATTTGGATAAATTACTATGCACCCCAGCTAAACATTGAGTTGATCCAACTAAACAATATTGGTCCACCTCTTAATTCGGCTTTTACAAAAGTCTAGTCAATTCAAGCGCAAAACTTTGATAGAAACCATACTTTTAAAGCTGATTTAGATAATCAAGGTTCTTCTATGTTCTTATATATACCTGATCTCACCTCTAATATTTCTAAGGGTTCTTGTTTTGTTGTTGTTGTTGTTGTTGTTGTTGTGTGTATTTGGGGGTGTCCTTCCTCACGTTTTGTATTTTTTGTAAGATTTATGAGATTGATATCAATATTTAAATTAAGAGCTAGATTTAGTGGACAAGTGATTTTGATTTAGGTCTCTGATTGCTACTTAATCATGTTTTACACTAGCACTCGAAACCGTACATAAATATAGGTTATTTTTTTCTCCATTGTCGCCAATATATTACGAATTAAACTGTCATTCACTGAATTTGTAATTAAAAGTTGAAAATATAAGATTTGATGTTACAGGTTTACCAATGATTACTCAGATATCATCACACACCATCTAAAGCTTAAAGTGATTCTTGTATCCCCTTTTCAAAAATCTTGAGATTATAATAAAAATGTAAAACTTTTGAAAGTGTCTCAACATTTAAAAACATGCTTATCTTTGATAAAGTCAATAAACAAATTTTAACTTTCATTTAGAAGTGTTACTTGGTCCAGGAACTCTGTGCTTAAGCTTAAATCTTAGGTTGGCTATTGCACTTAAAATCTAGTAGCAATTATAAACATAGACGGACTTTTTTATAGACATGCATAGGAAACTAAAATTTAGATCTGCTTATAAACACAGCGTAGGAGATATTACAAGGAACCATCAATAAATATTTCTGTTGCATTTGGATTGTTAATAACGATGCTTTTTATACTTTTATTAGAAACTAACATTTACAACATGTATAACAAAAATACAACCAGGAAGTAATATCATTTCAGCAACAGAAGGCATTGACATTTTCGTGCTCTTTAAAGATAGATTGCAATTTATAATAAATATCAAGATTGAATTCGAAAGATAAGACTCGTGTGCGATTGTGGTTTTGTGAGAGTAATTTAAAGCAGAAATCGGTAATTTAATGATAAGGTTTTTATTTCTATTTTATCATGTACGAGAACTCATTTTGTCAATACAATAGCATGCATGCCTGTGTGTTATTTACAAGGTCCGAGTTCAAATTTTTGAAATATAGTGTCTTTAAATTACTGGAAAAATCTTATTCTGCATTAATCATAATTTCAATGTGCTAGAATATTTTTTTATTTTCTTTTGGAAGCAATAAAAAGAAAGGCATTTTGTTTTGGGTTAAAAGAAATATGGAGAAAACGAACAGTAATCAGGGTCAAAAGTCCATTCAAATAACATAAATCGATCACGGACCTCTAATATCAGGGGTGGGATCAGGTGCCATATAGAGGAGTAAGCATCCCCTGTCGACCGATCACACCAGTCGTGTGCTCCATGTCATAATCGGCAAATGGGAAAATCCGAAGACAATTCATGAAAAACGTAAAAAAAATATCAAACACCTCAACCCTCACAAACATTTTTTTAGAATCTAGAGAAGTACCAGGATGAATTTATGACAACTCTGTACTTCCTTGTCAGCGTTTTCCAAATATAAATGATACTCCTATTTTTATTCCTTTTCAAAAGAACGTTTGCATGCATATATACCTCAAAATAAATGCTATTAAAAAAATCAAACTAGTAAAAGTTTTATACAATATCTGTTTGTTCTTTGCATGAATTGAGAAAAACAAAAAGAAACAAAGCTAGCCCCATATTGTAAATTTTATTTAAAGCTTCTTCAAGGGAGACCTAGAGCAAATCAAAAACAATATCAGAACAAACCAAGTCTGTTTAAGTACTTCTCTTCTTAGTAAACAACAGACTTATGCTATTTTCTGAGTCTGTTTCACATTTCAGTTGGAAGCATTTTTATATTCAGTATCACAAAAGAAGTCATATTAAGAACATCTTTTAGACAGGACGACTTTCGACTTCAATTTCCGGGCTTAGCTGTTGAAGACGAACATCACCACGAACACTCTCGAAAGTCTCTCCCGTACTTTGCCAGTTGTACTCACCTTCGCAGGAACGAATCTCTTACCATGCCGCTTCTTTCGATAATATCTGTAAACTCTGGCTAATATTTCTTTCCTCAGTAGAATGTAAAGCCATGGGTCAAGAATTTGGTTTAATGCAGCCAGTCTAAAAGCTAAAATATCGGCCTTGAAATTAGGGGTAGATCCTAAAGTGTTGATGAGAATTCGTGACTGAAATATATTAAGATTAAATATTTTAAAGAAAAACGATAAATCTTTAAAAAATGGTTCACTAAATGATAAAACTGACAAACTCACCATGAGTTCTTGATATTTAATTTGCGATTTAAGTTTTTGTCAAAGTTCCTGTGGGAACTTCAGAACTTAACGTATTTAAATGTTTCACATTTAAATAAATCGACTCTTCCCTGGAATTTATTCAGTATTTTAGATATGTAATATTTCTTACCATTATAGGTATCCAGCAGATAGTGTGGGAAAACAAGATAGCAAACAAAAATATCAGTATGAAGACCTCGCTTCTTCTCTGGCGCTCTTTTCCTCTGTTGCTTTTTACGCTTACCCGACGACCCCCAAACGACCCTTTGCAAACGGCAAATATCACCAAACAATTTAAAGCAGAAGATGAAAAAAGGCTTAATATACCCAAAGAAGCAAACATTATTGAAAATGCTTTGTCAGTTTTGTGAGTTCCAAAATAGTCAAACAGACACCAAGTGCAGGGAAAGTGACGAATGTTACGCCCGAATTTCAGCAATGGCATAGACGCTATAAATGCAGCAAAAAACCAAATTCCAGTAAGCATAACGTGAATTCGCCTATTCTTCTGTAAAGAGTTATAAAGATATGGATGCCATAGCGCTAGATATCTGTCTAATGATATAGAAGTCATTATGCCTAATGTGGCAACGCCGGAAAAGGTAAGCATAAATGATAAGTAATCACACAGGGACTGACCTCCCACCCATTTAAAATTGTTGTTGTACACAACGAAAGCAACTGGCGCTGTGGTCACTATTCCAAACACATCTGTAAAGGCCAATGCAGCAACAAGTCTATAGAACATACCCCATTGATGTTGCTTGGCATGTCGGATGAGTAAAAATAAAGCCAAAACATTACCCACTATTCCTGCAGTGGACATAGAAACGACGTTAGCGGGCGTTTCGGTTTTCGAAAGTTTTAGTGTCAAGTTTGTAAGATCGGTAGAATAACAGAAGTTTGCTGCCATTTTCCTGAAGAGCTTTTGCTTTCATGAACACATCACTGATCATGATTTTGCAAGACATTTGTTTAAAAAAAAAAACGACGGATGCCTGTCGTGAATAAGTTTCCTGGTGTATTAAGAATATTATCATCAACATTTTAAAAATACATATATTTTAGAAAAAATGTTTTTCATGCTTATGCCTAATAGAAGTACCGGTATTTCTTATTCTATTGAATATAAAGCAGTAAATTTTATAAGACACGATAATAAAAACTTTTAAACGAATATACATGTATCTTATTTTTCTCCTTTGAATTGAAGCACACATACTTCCTGACTTTGCTTATTGAAAAATTCTATATTCAGATTTAGGATTAAATGTAGCCTAAAATATCTGACGTTTTTCAGGCTTTTTTCACGATTTTGAAAGTTTGCGTTCCAGGAAAAGGTCGTCGATGCCATTTAAAAAACTGGAAATTATACCGTCTGCATGGAATGAAAAGCCCGGAAAACGTCAGTTATTTTTAACTGGTCTAAATAACTAAATCATGAATTATGAGTAACAAAATTTTATACAATCACATCTGTATTAATGAATTACAGATATGAAAAACAGTTATCAAGTTCAAAAGTTCTTTTAAATAATTTGATTTTAGATCAAATTAAACTTTTGAAAATATCTTCAGGGGCGTAGTATCCGGGGGGGCCAGGGGGGGCCTGGCCCCCCCACTTTTTCTCCCGACATTACCTTTACTATAGAAAATGTTTACTGAAAGGAAGGTTGGCCCCCCCACATTTCAGCAAAGGTAGTGTTATAGGAAAATTAACCCCAAAAAGTTTGAATTGAAAGGGAGTTGGTCTTTAAAAAAGTTAGCCACTACCC
>PRKT01000101.1:527559-538429 GCA_003671525.1 Saccostrea glomerata | reverse complement strand
GGGCCTTGGAAATATCAAAGAGGGAATCAAGTACCTTTAATCAGAAAGATGGAGTACCCCGTAGTCAAATTTGTAGGAAAGAACTGGTCCAATAAATATTAAGAAACATGTAATGCAAAATATGGCCAACCAATGTTTATTTACAAAGATGGTCATCACAACGACCAAAGACCTTGCAAAAATTATATTAAAAGAAGTTGTTGAAGTCCAAGTAATCAAACCATTTGCTAATACCGCGGTAACTTGCTTCGGTTTAAAAACTGTTGGATTTTGAACATATTCGTAGGTTTAAAATCAGTTAAGAAACCAAGAAAATACAATTACAGGTGATATTGGAATATCGCTTAATTATAAACGGCAGTTAATCATGGAAAGGGTCAAGTCATCTCATTATTCATTAGCTATATAATATGAATTTTATAATCTCTTGCTTCAGAGGTCCTTGAAACATGAATTCATTTCTATCTATAATGAATCTCTGTGGAGAAGGATTTGATTTCTGTTATATTAGAAGTATTGGAATCTGTCGAATTCACTTTCTTGAGCAGTCTCCGCTGTTTAGGACTCAGTGATTGTAATTGTAGATTATCCCGCTTACTCCCTAATGAACTGTCTGTACTGTTGCTTGAAACCAAGGACGTGACACCATATCTTTTCCTTAGGTAGAATTTATATATTCTTACTAGCATCTCTTTTCTAAGCAGGATGTACAACCATGGATCCAGTATCTGATTCCATGAAGCCATTCTTAAAACGAGAAGATCGGCTTTATAATTTGGAAATGCTCCTGATGTATTTATTAGAACACGAATCTGGAAATAAAATCATAATTGACTGACTTGTATGTAACCAATGAAGTATTTTGTATAAGGTTTACTAACTGCATGACAGACTAACGTCTCTTTATGGGCGAAAAATTCTCGAATAGGAATTGAAACAACGAACAGTGAATAAATCAATTGCTAGAATTAAAGTCTTACCATCAATGGCATCCAACATACGGCATGAATAACTGAAATGGCGATTAAAAATACGAGAGTAAAGATCTCGTTTCTTCGTTCGCGCCTTTTTCCTTTAACACACTTTATACTCCCACGACGAGGGCCATACGCTCCCTTAGAGATAGCAAACATAACAAGAGAATTGAAACCAGTAGAGAATGCTACTGCAAGAATTCCCAGTGAAGTGTATAGTATCGAGAACGCTACGTCTGTTCTGTACGTTCCATAATAATCAAAGAAGCACCACGTACATGGAAAATGGCGTATATTACGACCAAAACTCATTAATGGCAAGGAGGCTATCAGTGCCGAAAAAATCCAGATTCCAACAAGCATGACATGAACCCGTCTCTTCTTTTGGGAGGAATTATAAAAGTATGGGTACCATAGCGCTAAGAACCTGTCCAATGACATTGCGGTCACAACAGTTAGGGTGGCCACACTGGCAAATATGAGCATGAATGACAAGTAATCACATACGGGTTGACCGCCCGGCCACACGAATTTGTTGTTATAAACTGCAAAGGCCACCGGGGAAGAAGATATTATTCCAAACAGGTCCGTGCAAGCTAGAGCTCCAACAAGTCTGTAGAAAATTCTCCATTTATGCTCGTCTGCATGTCGGATAAGCAGCACTAGAGCCAAAATATTTCCCGACACTCCTAAAGTGAACATGACTGCCGAGTCTGCTGGGGAAACCGTTTTAGACAATTTAATCGTTAGATTAGTAAGATCTGCTGAATAACAAAACTTTGCAGCCATCTTTTTTTTATGCAGCCAACTTCTTTCGGCACTTTTCAATATGTCTGTGTTTTTATTATCTCCTTACACTTAAAAACGGATGCATTGGGTGTCATCCGCGCTTCCTGTAAGAAAGTTATATTAAAAGAAAGCTTAAAAACGCATTGTTGAAAGGGTTTTAGCGGGTGCAATCGATTTTGATCTATTTCAGACTTCTCTTGAGCGAATATTGTTATTGCATAGGCTCCTACCTCTATATTGCATGTCATTTTATAAACACCAGCTTTTACGAGGATCTCAGGAAGTCCGTTAATTTTTTTAATTAGAAAGCTTTTTTCAATATGCATTGCTATTTTTAGATTATATCAAAATCAAGTACTGAAATCGATAACTTGTTTTATGCTCTACGTATAATCTGTAATAGACAAATCTGAGAGTGTCACAGGGAACACTTTGTCCTTTGTTTGGGTTAAAAAGAAATTACACCATCCTGTTCAAAAAATTATAGAACTTTGATGTATCCGTTTTTTTTAATTGCTATTAATACATGAATTTAAGACTATATTCCTTAAAGTCATGTTTCAAGGTTTTCAAAGAAATATTTCAAAGTTTTGTGTCATAAAATTATAAATATTAAATAATTAATACTGAAACAATAATTCTTTAATATTTGCATGTTCAGCTAGGATTCTTCTCTGGTTGCTTACTAAATGATATATTCCATGTATATTTGCTTATATATCTTATATATTAAGACGTAAGAGATTTAAAACTTCAAAAAAATTTTTTCTCATCATAATCATAAAGCTTTAAATAGATATGGTAAACTGAGTTGGACATCTAGTAGGGACTATATTTTGGCGGAATGGTGGCGTATGAAAATATCTTCTTTTGTTATTCTCGAAATAATTAAGGAACAATGGATTTAGTTATAATTTTTACACAATCAAAGGCTTGAATTTTTCCAATGTTAGTAAAATTACTGAGTAATAATGAAGAACTAAAGATTTAAAATATATCAAATAAGTATGATTTTCCAAACAAACTATTATGTTAGCTTTTAAAAGCTTCCAAACAGTCAATCAATAAGACTAAAATGTTACAGAGGAAAGACTTCTATATACAATCCATATACAATCCAATATACAGTTTTATATATGAAATCATTATTGTACAGGACGACAATAATGTAATTTGGATCCAATCTTAACTTACAAGTAGTCCTTCCATCGCAAATATGGATAACAGAAGTTTATTAACGTTATTGTTTCTGTCATTGAAAAATTTCATTACAAATTTGCAACAAAAAATTCCGACTTCAAAGTTGCAGCTCATATTGCTTTAATAATCCAAACCCATAGTATTGGCCGAACTATAAACCTGCTTGATGGCAATAGCCAAACTGTTTGCTTGCTATGTGTCAAGAAATAGGAATATCATGAGAAGAACATCCCTTTCCTAGTAAAATAACATTTTACCCATAGATGAATTCTATTATCATGGGTGCGAAAATAATTCATTTGTCGGCAAATTCAATTTTTCATAAAGTCAAATGCTGACTGACGTTTTTCAAAATATTTGTTAGGGCATTATTTTCACACTGAATTGTAGACTGATTTTTCCTTTCTTTCGAGATAATGAAAAGGAACACATGGCGGTTGTGATCGGTAGGCAGGGGATGCTCACACCTCCATGACACTTGATCCCAACTCTGATGTTTTTTTAGGTCTGTGTTTGCTCTGCTCCAAATTTGTGTTGCCAAAGAACTTTTGAGCTTGTTCACTCTCCGTTATCTCCATATACCTGGTATTTCTTTCAAGGGAAAAGCAGAAGACACCAAAAGAACAGTGATATTAGTAAAAAGACATATGGCTATATTAGCTGACATGAATTTTTCAGGTACATGTTTAATCTTATCTTACGAGGAGTTTAAAATCATTTTAAATTTTTTTTTCTCCTATATATATTTTATAACATTAAATGAAAAAAAAATAAAAGAATAAAATTCTTACGAGGAGTTTACATTTTTTTTACAACATTAAATGAAAAAGAAGGTTAAAGAAAGAATCAGTAAACGAAAAATGCAGAAAAGCTCTTTATTTTGATACTTAATACACACTAAACTGAACTTCCGGTTAACAAGTGTACAGGAAAGAAGTTTCGGAAACTTCTAATAAGAAGACAACGTATCATAAACTCTTCTAGGAGTCTGTTGAAAATAGACCAATCAGCTTCCTTCATTAATGAGCTAGCTTAAGTATTTCCGGAACATCATATATTGATCTGTGATGACGATAAAAGTTATAGGACATGTCTCATCTTTTGATAAACAGAAATCAATTGTTACTCATAACAAGAAGACTCGACACAGAATTTAACATTCACACTCAGGGAACAAACCAAGACTTGTGTTAATCCTGCACTTCAACAACACCAAATTCAACAGAAGAAAACGCAATTATTATTTTGTCTTAAAATAAAAGAAATGTCATATAGTCATATAAATACATGTTACAAATCAGTAGATATGAAATTCATGATAAAATTAAAATAACTCATATTTCTGTGTCTTAACCCACAATTTTAGCTTGTATGAAAAGAAAAAAAAATATGTTGCCAAAATATCGATAAAAGATGTTGCCAACATTTACCGACAATGTTTTATACCAATTTTATGCCTTTATTATTATTATAGTGAATTCGACCACAGAAAAGAATGTCCACTTGCTCAATACATAGTCCTTACAGCATGCATGACCGTCAACAGGGATGATTTCTCCACGTAGACATATGATCCCACATCTTTCATTTCAAGGAGTCTGTGTTTTATTCCCTATTTCACAGATTTGTTGTTTTGTTAATATTCGGGATAGATTACTGTTCGTTATCTTCAAATTTTGCTTTCTACAAGTATGCCTAGGAAATTCCACATTCCTTTAAATCCAAGGGGATATTGATTGCCTTCCCCTTCCTGACCCTGGCTAATCTTCTTGGTCAGTACAGCATTTCCTGCTTTTTATATCTATAGATATTGTTTAACGTGTATAACTCTAAATCTAAGCGACTTTCCAAGGAATTCTTATGAAATGTATGAGGATACCGAACAGTACTGTAAAATCATTTATTTTCATGGGGTCAAATTTTCGTGGTTTGAGAAAAAACCTTTGGTTGTGGGGATTTGATTTGGAGGATGAAGAATTGTTGAGTAGCTATGTATGTAACAATTTACATTTCGTGGTGTACATGAATTCGTGGGTCTCTTCATACCTCGAAAACAACGAAATTTAAACTCCCACGAAAAATTTCTTATTTAACAGTATTCAAACTTAAAAGTCCGCTAAACAATACGAATCAATTGTTGAGCAAACATGGACTCCTAAAACATCAGAGGTGGGATGAGTTGCCATGGAGAAATGAGCGTCCCATGCTAACCGGTCACACCCGGCCTGTGCTCCTTGTCATGATCGGGAAATAACGGAAAAAATCCGTCGTCAATCCAGTGCATAAAATAATGGACTAATTGTTAGTACGAAAAACGTCAGTCATTTGCTGACAAGGTCATTGAACTTACAAAATGATGATCTAAAACGATAAACATTGACTTTGACAGAGATTTTGAGTTGTTAACAAGTATTCAATCGGCATATTCTGTGTAATTATATAGGCTTTTATGAGTAGGTTTAAATTCCATCAACATTCCAGATGATGAAATTATTTCTTTAAATACCGGTAATACATTTTTAGTCATGTCTTTCATTCAAATTGATATAAAACTATTTCTTTGAAATAAAACTAATGTTCAATAATTACATTTTTTAAAAATCTGATTGGAGTCTCTCCTCTCAAGACTAATTTTACATAACATCCTGCCTTAGAGTTACTGGTGTAAAAATTCCCTAGAATTTTTTTTACATTGTTACAATATACTAATGACATACACTTGAAATCCGCGTGCTTGTTACACAACATACTAGGGAAAGCTACTGTGGCGTATTCTAACGTTCTAGATGTGCTAAGCTGTTGTCACTCGTGGTTTAAGTGGAGAAGACGCCTACAATCGTTGTCTGATCCTTGAAATGGCTTTGAAAAATTAGATAATAGGATGCCATTAGATGACGCAATGAAGAACTCGGAAATCAAACCTTCAGCTATAAAAGGATGCCCCTATTCCTAGATACCTTAAGTGATCCTTGCTTTAGCCCCCGCTTTCCAATCTCTCTTCGGACATGCATTCCACTTCATTCAATCTAGGTTATTTTTTATATTAATGAGCTCTCAAACCAACAATAATTACTTTAAAAATCGTGTCCTATCTTATGACTCTGTGTTCGGATAAATCAATGTTTTTACGAATACATCTAGAACAAGGAATAAGAATTAATTAAGTTTACCATATGTTTTTATGTCTGTGTGTTGCTTTTATATCTCTAGCTGCAATCATGAATTGTTGTTAACCTTCATATCTTTTGAAAAGCTAAAGATCTCGTACAATACTCAACTTGTTGTCGAGTTTTGGAGAAAAAAAAACTTGCGATTAAGTATGAGGAATATGTTACTTACATTCAAGATAATAATAATTACACTACATATAAGGTTTAAATCAAAATCATAGGAAGAATTTTTTTATTACATTTTAATTTCATTTCTACATGTATTTTGATAAATGCAGGTTTTATATAAAAAAAATAATTAAAAACCAATAGATTTGGACGGTATACATGGATGTTTACAAATCTAATATATATTCTTCCTTATATAAGTTTTTAATTTATATAAAGTTCCTTATTTGTATTTTTTGCCTGATAACTGAAAGTACATTAAGATTGGGACATCTATTTACATAGATAGACATTTCCCCCTCTACATCACGCGAAATTTGCCACGATAAATTAAAGTCCAGGCTTTTCGATATCATTGACATCTGCTTTTTCAATAAAAATGGAACTCGGAAATTTACTAACCTTGTAATTGGTCATTTGCAAAATTATTTTCTTAAAAAGCATTCTGATTGTACACACAAGTACTCTGAAGCTGACATCAAAAAGATGCTTTAATTTCTGATTAACAATATATTTGTGGTTTATGGAGACTAGGTCTTCCAACAATCTGTTGGAATTCCAATGCGCCTCGTTATTAGCAGACCTATTTTTGTATTCAAACATGTGTATGAAGCAGAATTTGTGCAAAATCTTATGCGTGAAAAGAAGAAAACACTTGCTGTGGCTTTCAACGCGACAATTAGATTTATCGACTACGTATTGTCAATTAACAATGGTAATTTCCATTCTTATGTCGATACGATATATCCTGATGAGCTTGAGATAAAAGAACCACAGAGTCTGGCACATCCGTTTCATATTTAGATATTTTACTTGAAAAAAACGTTAATGATAATTCAACAACGAAGCTCCATGATAAACGTTATGACTTTAACTTTTACTTTTCTATCGTCAACTTCCCTTACTTATATAGGCAGCAATATACCTTCATCACCTGCATACGGAGTTTACATGTCTCAGTTGATTCGATACGCAAGAGCATGCTCTACGTATGAACAATTTCTAAAACCAGATAAATTGACAAACAAGTTGATGAAACAATAATTTTAGCAGGCTCGTTTAAAGTCATTATTTCGTACATTTTTAGTTCTATGGTCGATACAATGACCTTGTCAGCAAATACAATTCATCATTTAGTCAAATGATGACTGAGATTTTTCATACTAATTGTTTGTCCATTATTCATTACACTGAATTGACGACGAATTTTTCCGTTATTTCCCGATCATGACAAGGAGCACACGGCGGGTATGACCGGTCGGCAGGGGATGCCTACTCCTCCATGGCACCTGGTCCCACCTCTAATATTTTAGAGGTCCGTGTTTGCTCTGCTCCTATTTTGTATTGTTTTATGGACTTTTGATCTGGAATACTGTTCGTTATTTCCATATGTTTAATATTAATTTTGTCCGTAATGATTCATAACGAAAATAAATACTTGTTTTATAACTTAAATATATCATAGTCAATGTAATGGTATTTATTGCCAGAGACGAGTTGCTGGATACACAGTTGTGAACGGTATACAAATTGTTTTAGTATCCTACATTTAAATACAAAAAATGGAAACTTTTAGATATTCTTGATAATATCATGTTTATGATCATTAAATTAAGAAATTAAAATATAGCACATAGTAAATGTTTCATCTTTTAATATTTTTATTAAGAATGCTACTTCTATTTTCAGCATTGATATTTACCAGAAAGGATTTAACATGTCTGATATGATTGCTTTTCTTAAATAAGGCACCTTTGTATAAGGGTCTAGCAGCAAAACTTATTTAAGCAAACCGATTTAAGTGAAGATTGAAAAAGCCATAATATCAACTTTTGAACAATCCCCTCATTGATACTAAATTATGATTAATAACGTCTCGGATTTTATGTCGTTCACAACCCATTCATTTGTGGCGAGGGCAAACGTGATTCATATTCATGAGAAGTTATACATTGTTAACCTTGCACCTTGTAAGTGCATTGCAAAGCTTAATTACAGACATCTAAACATAAACTCAAATGGACTTGACAAGCTAGGGATAAATTTACAACAAAAAGTCCAGGAATCTTGACTACCGCCAATTGATTTTATCATGTAAAGGGTATACCTCCAAAGAACAAGATAAAATGATAAAAGAAAATAGCCTGTTTCAAATCAAGAAAAATTTACCCAAACTTTACTTTAGAAACCATGACTTAGGAAGCATGGATTTCAGTGAAAAATTCGGAAAAGGGACTCTTTTGCATCATAGCCACGTATTCTGCGTGTTGGCTAAATAGCCAGGAGCCCCAACACCAAAATTCATAAACCAGGGGTGATGAATTTTACAATTTAGGAAGAGGCACTTTTGCTCAATAAAATCATGGAATTGATTGTATGCTTATTTCTCTGGAGCGAAGAAGATAAAAAAAGGACCCTGTTTAAGTGATGAATGGGACACTCCTCTAACACCAAAACCTCTAATCCAAAAGTAATATTTAACGTTTTCAGTTTTATCCAGACTATGCAATATGTTTGCTAAATTAACAGGGATAGGGATTAAGATTCTGGAAATATTATGCAGTTTCACTTTATGATCGACAGTGGTCCCACCCTTACACATGAATAGATGATCCTTGACTAATGAATTTTAAAAATCTAGTAGAAGATTCGATGCATGTTTTTTTTGTTTGTTATAATTATGCCGACAGTTTGTTGCTTGATGCCCAAGAATAAAGAGAAGTTGGTAGTTTCGAAGACTGCATTAATTTTAATATTTTGGTTTAGCCTTATTTCAAAGATACCCCAGGGGGTCAGAATCCACACCATTCAAACTTTTGTAATCCCCACGCCCTTATTTGTTATGTACCAGAAAAGGTTGAAATTCAATTATTCTAGAAAATGTTCAATTGCTATCGCACGGTCGGCAATGAACGATGCACAGCGCAAGACGACGGACGAAAACAGACAGCAAAAGGTCACTTGAATGACTCGGCTGACTACGAACTCTTAAAAATTCCAGATTAATTTTAATCAAATGTGTAACGCTCTTTAATTGTACTTAACATTTTTAAGTACTAGTATATGCTTTTTATGACTCACAAATACATGTATTCAAATAAAATTCATGACACCAATATGATTATAGTAATTGTAGTTCAAAAGCTGATAAAAACTTCACTGCTTATTTTCTAGCCTATCACATGAGTGCTATTATATATTGTTTAATTATGTACAAAAACCATATCAGGAAGTAAACAGTAGTGTTACATAATCAAATGAGTTCTCAATATAACATCAGAACTTTAAATCTTCACTGGTATAGTTATATTTTAACGAAGATAATTTTACAAAATGATATCAATCGCCCACGTGGGACAGTGGTAAGGTGTTTGCTCTAGAAGGAGCTTATCCTTACATTGCCGGTTATAATTCCACTGGGGGACGTGATGACTGGTCTTTCAGATAAGACCGTAATTCAGGTCCCGTGTCGCAGTAGGTGCTGGCCTGATTGTTTCCATGGTCCTTTCTGCCGATTATAGGTCTAAAGTGCAAATGCCACTTATGCGTTTTGGACCCCGTGAATTTCTAAATAAAAAATATACACTTGATTATGATGTCATGAAATGCCATTTTTCCAAAATCCTGAAAATTCCTTTAAAGATGGTCAAAAGGTGAAATATAATTTCATATACAGTGTATCATATTAAGCACAACCTCGGACCCAATTTGAAAATTTGAAAAAAATAATGAAATATCTTTTTCTAAATACCAAAAAAGATATTTAATTTTTGTATCGCGGGTTGAGCTCATATTTTTATTCCTGATTGAATTGGTCACATAGGCATGTTTCTGCAAAATTCAAGAACATCGCATTTTCGTAAATTCTATTTTCCAATGCATGGCTTCTCAAAAAGAATTTTGTTATTATATTCGAAATGAAAGCACTAAGTCTCTATTTTTATATATAAAGAAATATATGGAGGTAAGAAACAGTATTCAAGCTCAAAAATCCATTAAAAATACAAAATATGAACAGGGCAAACACGGGCCTCAAAAAGATCAGAGGTGTGATCGGGTTCTATGGAGGAGTGAGCATTCCCTGCCGACCGATCACACCCGTGGTCATGATTGGGAAAGAACTGAAAAATTCATCGTCAATGCAGTGTGTAAATAGTGGACTAACAATTAATAGATAATAATAATTGACTCAATGATAAATTACATTTGCTAACAAGGTTTATAAGAAATGGGAAAGATGTTTATTATGTCTTTTAAAAGAAACAAACAAGAAATCCGAATTCTTAATTAAGCCTTGTATTCTAAAATAATTCCAACTAAAAGATATTGTTATCAAAGAAAAAAACTATAGAAAAACATTAAATAGAGTACATGCAATAAGATTAAATTTCTTTTTTTTTCATTTTCGGTCTTCATGTAAAACAAAATCAAAATTTTGTGAAAAAAATGATTCAATACATTGTAAAATTATATGATATAAATAAAATAGTTTAATATTTTCCTTCTCAGCAGTTATATCTATTTTAAAAGTTTAATATTATGAAATTTATGGAGATAACGAACAGTATT
>PRKT01000101.1:490056-527422 GCA_003671525.1 Saccostrea glomerata | reverse complement strand
CCCCCCCCCCCCCTGGAAAAAATTATGGATCCGTGCCAGCTTACAATTAGTATGAAAAAACTTCAATCATCATTTGACTCAATGATAAATTGTATTTGCTGAAAAGGTCATTGCATCGACCATAGAACCTTCGAAATGATTACTTTAAACGAGACTACTGAAATTCTTATTTCATCAACTTGTTTGTCAATAATTTACCTCGTTTTAGTAATTGTTCATACGTAGAGCATGCTCTTGCGAATCGAATTAACTAAAAAATATAAACCCTCTCTGCAGGTGCACGTGATGACGGTGTATTGCTACATAAGAAAGGGAAGTTGATGGTTGAAAAGTTAAATGTTTTTTTTCAAGTTTAAGAATATAATTTGTTTTAAAATTTCTGAGTATACAAAGTGTATATTGTAAACATAATATGGTTCTAAAGTTGTTAATTTTGGAAACTGTATGCTTTAAATATCAAATTGGCTTAAAGTTTTAGTATACTTTTTTCTATTTGAATTCATTTGTTTACTATCATTCACAACAACAAAAAACAGTACTGTCGAAGTCTTTCACCGTTATTTTCTTTTTGTGAGAGGTAAATTGTAAAATGAAAATTGACTAAACATTTACTGTATTCCGTTTAAATGTGTATATTGAAGTTTTGAAAACTAGAATAGGCTTGGTAATCAAATAATTTTGTTGTTTGGAATATTGAAAATATTTGAAATTGAAGAATTTCCTACTTTAAAAGTAAACTAAAAAGCTGAATTAACAATTGGGTTATCAAATTCAAGCTCTTCGTAAATATTTTGGTCACAACCCTTTTCTTATTTCACATGAATTTATTTGTTTGTTTACTCGATGTGCACAATTTACGTATTATGTTTGTTTAAACGATAACCAAAAATGATTAGGGTGGTATTTATTTACATAGACCAAAGGTTCCTGCTAAACACAGTACCATCTAAAACCCCCTACTTTTTATAATACACTCACTACAGTGTAGATGCCAGGGTAATGTCAATGAAAGGGACCCATTTGATCAAGGAATGTTTCCTTTATTGCAATATATTCAATTTATATAAGATTTAAGATTTCCTTAATATTTTAGTGTTACAAAACCTTTAAAATGTTTTTATAAGTAATAAAAAGTAGGTATCATGCAGTCTATGTAAAAGTATTGTATCTCTAATTGCAGCATTTTTTCCACATTTGATTATTTTAGGCCTTTTTCCCCATGGCGAAACTTCCTTTTCAGAAATATTAATCTGGTTTCATCCCAAAAATATCAATACTACTGTTACACAGATGAAAGCTAATATTTTTTAAGTTCAACATACTAACCCCAGTATACTAGTAGTTAATACAGCATCTGTAATGGTTTCAAATCTTACTGATATTAAATATGCAGTGTTTATGTTAAAATCGCCTGGTTTAACATTAGGTAGCATCCTTACAGGAATCTTTGCCTACCCTGAGGAACAATACATGCTTGATGATGAAATGTTAAAACTGAAGATAACAAACAGTTATCGATCTGAAAAAAAAAATTCATTTTCTGATTTTCTTTTTTAAAGTATGTTTGCTCTATATAAGTTAAAATTATACAATTATGTTCAACTGAAAAGATAAAAGTATACTTAAACGTCTTGACTCTTTGAAAATATGTTTCATCATGTTCTTTGTGTAAGACTTTCGTATATTCTTCTTGGGCAACCATGCAAAAAATTGGCTTGGCTTGACAATTACATTCCTAGTACATAATTATTTGTAATAATGGTACCTGAATACATGTATGCACATCACCTTTATAATACATGGATCGGAATACAGTATATATAACTTTTAAGCTGTATATTGTAAGGTAGAATCAATTTTTAAATGGTTTATTGAACTTTCACGAACCTTAAAATTATATTGTTTTTAAAATTGTAAGATATTTTAAATAAGAAATTTTGTGTTGCTTTTATTAATGATTTCTGAAATACATTTGACATTTGATAATTTTTTCTTTTATAATATGATTAAAAATATTTTTGGAACTATGGAGATAAAGAATGCAATAATACACATTACTTTGCGAATGCAGAGACATTTTTGTAAGCTTCTTCAATATATGATTTTCAGAACCTGGAGAACTGTCTACTTGACTTACATGTTTATAGAATTTTAACTAGCTAATCAATAAAAATGTTTGTTGCATTAGTCTATGTACCTCATAAATTTAAAAAAGAAAAATAATTATAATTTTAAAAAATAATATTTTTGAGTAAATATAGATGTAATATTCAATAAAGGTCACTCATAATTCAAGTTTTTCCAGATCTATCATGAAAAGGGTTAAAGGTGGAAAATGACAAATAAGTGCTTATTGAATATAACAGGTAAAAGGTTGGGGTTTTTTAAATAATAACTGAGAAAACTTTTGATGTTAACACATTTTTGATAAGAACAGAATAAATGTTTAAAATATATAGGCGCCTTTTGCAATCCTTTAATTCAACGGACATAATCTTTACATGCGTATTTTAAAATTAAACTGCAGTATTTAATATGGGTTTTAGAAATTAAGTAACCCTGTGTGTCCATAGCCAATTTTCGGGTCACTATTAAACGTGCATTAAAACACAAACTATAGATAAAGTATCATTATATAAATACTGCATGTAGTTGAGTGTAACATTGAAAATTTTCAACCCAAGAAAACCATTGTCAACCGAGGCGCAGCCGAGGTTGACAATGGTTTTCGAGGGGTGAACATTTTCAATGTTACACTCAACTACATGCAGTATTTATTATATTATACTGAATGTTTTACACAAATACATATTACAGTGAACCGTGCGCGCATAAATTCCGCGCGGTCGCTATTTTTTTGTAATACCACCCGTCGTCAAGCAATGTTGACTGTTGCTACGCATGAGGGCGTGGCTTCATTATTCAGCGGGTAGTAGTGTTTTTTATCAAATGTTTCTCGACGAATCAGATTCAAGTAATTTACATGAAAGTATAATATTTATAAATACAATATCATTTGTAAAATGTTTAAAGTGTATTTCTAAATTGTCATTAGATATAAATAACTTGGGTAATTCTTGGTGTTTTCTGAAACTAGCCTCAGATCTAGCGGAATACAGATAAATATTATTTATGTACAATGTATTTACATGTACCAATGCTATTGACTCATGATGTAAGTGTTTTCAAGTACTTGTGTGTCAATCTTCACTGTTAAGTATTTGTTTTGTAAATTATATAAACATCAATTTGCGGAAGAATAAATTTAATTCTGCGCAGTATGGTGTATTCTGGTCTATTTTCTAAAACTGCATTTGTATCACTAAGACATTCATTGAATTTTTTTTTAAATGATTTGTAGTGTAAAGTTTGTTGCCTTTCCTATATATCTATTTCGAGTTATTTTTTTGTTTCTTAAATAACATCTCAAGAAATTCGACTTAGTTCGAAATGGTTTCGGTTTTTATGAAAAACGGTTGCTTCCTAAGTTTTTGTTGTTGAACGCACCCTGAAGATTTTTTTACCCATACTGAGGCGCTAATCCACTTGCTGGAGGGGGCTGCACATTAAGACTTGGCATTCAGGGCCTTTGGGCAGTGAGGGACTTTCTTTGTGACAGCATCCCTTGCGACACGTATAGGACCTCGGTTTTAACGATCACATCCGAAGAACGGGTCACCACGCCTGTCTGTGGGATTTGAACCCTTGACGTAAGGATCAGCTTGTAACTTAGCTTATCTTAGTAATTTTCACTCTACCTGTCTTTATTTACATCGTTTTTAACACTCCCTTTCTCCCCCAAACCCAACCAGCCCTTATATGAAAATTGTTCTTTCCATCAATTCGCTCCAGGGCCGCTATCCTATGCGTAAATTAACTTTTTTGCGTATCAACTTTTGTTAAAATTTCTAACTCACTAGATCTTAATCAAATAAACGCGTATCAAACTTGAAAATAAATCGTTTTCTATCAAAGCTAACTTTTTTTTTATCGCGACCTTCTTCACCTGTAAACCTTTTTAAACTGCCCTATACTAGCTGATACGTATCAAAAGGTTCACAAAGTTTGTTTAAGCGATAGGAGATACACACTTTTTCTTCGTTACACTTTTTATCTTATCTATTTTGTCAAAAACTATTAAAATGGATCTCAAAATAAAGAGACCAAAACCTACGATATTTACCATTTCTAATGTTTTATTTCAACAATATGTATCGAAAAGAGACATACATGTACTTTGATAACAAACATCGTTGAATTATTATTGAAGTTTTGACTTAAATAAGCTAGAGACTGTTTGTGATCTTTGAACATTCGCTTGGAAATTAGATCGACACACAATGTGCCCCTGTATTTGCCGACCTGTTTAATATACATATTGCTTTCAGGCAGAATCTAGTCTAAAGGTTCGTAGAAAGAGAGTTGGTTTTTTTTGCCATTCAACTCATCATTCAAAGATATCAGTGACATTCTATATTTTAACAGGGTTACTTTCATCCATATGTTACTTGATATCACCCAGTGAACTTGAAATAATGAAATATATATGAAGACACCGAAAGGTCAAAAGTCCATAAAGCGATACAAAATAGTAGCAGAGCAAACACGAACCTTCAAACCGTCAGAGGTGGGATTAGGTGCCATGGAGGAGTGAGCATACCCTACCGACCGGTCACACCCATCGTGTACTCCTCATAATCGGGAAATAACGAAAAACATCCGTCATAAGTTTAGTGTATAAATAATGGACTAACAATTAGTATGAAAAACGTCAGTCCACTCAATGATAAATTGTATTTGCTTACAAGATCATTGTATCGACCATAGAAATTACGATACTGTTGATAATTTCAGCTTTAAAATCGCTAACTATCCTTTTTACTGAGAAATATACAAAAACACTTACACCTGCATATAGTCCTTATGTCTCCAGTTGATTCAATGTAAAAAGGGCATGCTCTGAATCTTTAAATTCAGGCAAGTTTCAACTGATGTTCAAATGATGCCACCAAGATTTCAACAATTTCGTTTCAAGACAGCTTTTCACAAATTCTACGGTCGTTGTAAGAATCATGTTTGTAAATACAGCCTATATGTTTATTGTGTTTTGACTGCCATGCTTAATGCCATATAATATGTATTGCATTTATCGTAAATTTGATAACAAAATACTCCTCTAGCTGATCAGTCTGTGGGTCAGATAACGGGTGTAAACGGCCGACAGCGGTTACTACCCCGAAGACAACTGATCCCACCTCTGGAATTTTCAATGGTCCGTATTTTTGTCCTCTTTACGATTTGTTTTGCTTACGACATTTACGACCTTGATCACTGGTTATTGTTTACATCTTTTACATACGGCAGGGGATGCTCAGTCCCCAATGGCACCTGATCCCACCTCTGATGTTTCGGAGGTCCGTGTTTGCTCTGCTCCTATTTTGTATTGTTTTATGGACCTTTGAATACTGTTCGTTATCTCCATGTTTCATTGATGCAAAGATTTTTTGGAAAGCTTATCATTCTTTTGGTCTTAAATTACAGAAAAACAACAAAAAGAAAAAAACTTTAGCCTTAGTTTGTTTTATAAGTTGAATAATGAAGTGGGTACCAGATATTGATTTTCTGTAGTGAAGTTTATTCTCTGCTCTGTGATTGTTGTCAATATTATTCAATATTTCAATGAATGAGTATTTGAAATTTTTTTTATACAAGATTATACTGGATTTGAAATGAATTCATTTCTGAATTGTACCGGAAAAAACTTTAAATTAAAAAATGAAGTTGCTGATAACATTTTCTTCCTAAATTCATCAATCTTATTTAATGTAGGATCATATAATAACAAAAGTAAGCTTATTGAAACGAGAGAAAAAATCCATAGGTCAATAGCAGTAAAAGTTGCCTGCATACATATAAAATATCATTTATAATATAGATTCTACATTCGGGAAGAATTTCAATATTATATTTTGATAAACCCGTTTCACATTGTATTTTACAATGTTCAATCAATCTCATTGTTAAATACAATGATTTATCTTTCAAATGTTTATTCTGCTGATGACATATAAAGATATATCGAACAATAGGGAAGGTAGACTTAGAAACACAAGATTTCCTCAAAAGGCGATAATATTGAACACGTTTTCATATAATTAAAGATTTTTAAATTACCGATTTGTGTTTCTCAAAAGATATGTCTATTTTTTAAGATTAATATGTATTTTTTTAAAGAAGTAGACTATCTGGCAATTTTCATGGTTTGTTTGTTTGTTTGTTTTTTTTTTCTTTGTTTTGTTTTGTTTTTATTTTATTTCATTTTTTTATTTTTTTTGTGCTTAAAAGAAATAAACGCATTAAACTTTCTACAGAATATAGAACATAATTTTTTATACAGTGGAAATAATAGTTTATCAGAAGAATGTTTACCATGACTGATCCGATTTTGTTTTTACTACATAATGGAAGGTATCCTTTCAGAGGGGAAAAATAGCAGTTTTATTTTAAGTAAAAATGTTTTATCTGCAAACGCACAGGTCCTATAGGAATTGAAACTATTCACATTATCGGTACACAAGTTCCGACATTTTGTTATCCTTAGAGGAAATCCTCATCGGTCCTGGCAGATCTATTTAATACAAGACAAGGATTAGACAATTCCCCAATTAATTCAAAGAAGAAGCCGGAAATAGATAAATTTTTTGATTGGCAAAGTTCAGATGAACAATTTACAAACTTTCTAGTACATTAAAGTTTTTGTATTTAGTTACATAAGAAACTATGAACTATTTCCGTTTTAATCCAACTGAATGTATTATAAGTGAAATCAAGTTATTTTTTCATTGATGAAGGATATGGAGATAACGAACATTATTATATGATTGAATAATTTCCATCTCTCTGATTGGCTGAGATCCAGCTATGTTAGAAAAATACTACGTTGTATTGACCTGCACGTGACGTTCCAGGTCAATACAAGGATTTATTTCCTCTACATTGATCTAAAAATAGATTGTGAAATTTCAAATTGATACAAATAGTTTTGGAAAGCTATTTAAACGATTGTGATTTTTTTTTCATGTGAAAAAAACATAAGCAAATATATATTTTAGGGTGAGGGTGGTAAAAGGGGATGCAGGGACCCCCCTCCAACACTTTTACCGAACAACGTTTTTTTTCAATTTTTGGCAGTCAGTTTTCCCTGATAATACTCCTTCCTTTAAAATCTATCCTATAAAAAGACTGACATTATATAATTTTTTTTCATAGCAACTAAAATTAAAAAAAAAACCATTTCAAATTGATACGACTGGTAAGGTTTATTCACATTTTAATTCTGTTTTTCTCTTGTATTTAGATAGGACTTAATAAACTGCAAGTTAACAAGTAATGAGCTGTATCATTTTATCAGTGAATCATATAATAAAACAATTATTGCTGTTTTTTCAGTCAATACAATGATTAAGCCATCTTCAAAGTACAATATTTACCTCGCCCTTCGGGCTCGGTGAATATTGTACTCCTCAGATGGCTAAATCATTGTATTGACCTCAAAAAACAGCAATAATTGTATAGTAGTCAATTTAAGTCAATAAAACAATACAAAATAGGAGCATAGCAAACCTCTAAAACAGAGGTGGGATCAGGTGCCATGAAGAAGTGAATCAAATGGTTGATCAAATGTCTTTTTGGAAACTTTTGTTATTCAAGAAAGAATAACGAGTAAAGTTAACATTGCGAAAAAACAATCAGGAAAAATTCGATCTTTTTTAACTACTTGCACTCCATCTCAAGTAGAGAGAAAAACTGCGTAAAGTAGATCCCTAAATGAATTTAACTGTCTATGTTAAATCTGTATGAATGTTTCCTCTCTAATATTTGAACATTTGCCAAAAATCACATTTGGGCGGCTTTGCAAAGTAAATTTATATAATTCTGTTAAATTGTTTAATACTTAGTTTTCAGCATTTCCTAAATACTAGGGTCGTTTTTGTGATCTTATTAGCATACATACCCTCTCATTGGGTCGTATTTTTGCTGATTTTTTATAATGAATTTTTAAAATGACTATGGAATGATCGAAACATAGGGCTCATGGCGGGTGTGATCGGTCAACAGGGGATTCTGACTCCTCCTAAGCACTTGATCCCATCAAGTTTTTCATCTATTATGAATTTGAAAAAATTGAGTGAAAATGGCTTACTAATAAAACGTTCTTTGTTTTCTCTATTTGTCTAAACAAATTGTTACTTGTTGAACATGCAGTTAAAAAAATAAATATAGAAATAGAATTTTATTATTAAACAAAAACATAAGGATCGGTTGTATATCTAAAAATAATTGTCATTAAGTACATGAAGATGGAATAAAATTTTATGTATATTGATTAAAACATTAAATCCTCGTTTGATAAAATAGGAAAAGTTTAAATATGAAATAAAATTTGTAGATAAAGAGGAAGTTTTTCTACATCAACGCAAGACCAAATCAAATCATATCAAAAAGTAAATCATTTTAGAGAATATAAAAAAAATCTATAACTAAATAAGACTTATTCCTCTCAATGAGCTGTAGGTCCCCCTCCCCTCTGACCCAGTATTCTTGAGTGGCAATTTACGTATTAAGAGACTTGTTTGCAATTGGTGGTTAGAGGTTATTAAAGAAAACAAGGAAGTTAGAGGAGAGAGCTCATCGACACTATATAAAAATTAACAAAATAAGGGCTACCGCTCATATGAGGTTTGGTCGTCAGGATGGATGAAGGAGAACGCAACTCTACTGTCTCCAATGCCACGAAAACCAAGGTCTGGGAATCGGCCGTCCCTCCTGCTTTGCAGTTTGGGCTAGGTGTGATTGGGAATCTAATTGCGTTAGTCGTTTTAGTAAAATCAGCAAAGTCACACAAATGGAGACCGTTTTACAGACTAGTTGGAGGTCTTGCTTTGACAGATGGTGGAGGAATACTTTTAGTTTACCCCACAGTTATGGTTAGATATGCGACAGACTTTACCTATGATTTTCCCGTACATCTTTGCAACTACAGTTCTTTTATTTACACATTTACATTAATATCTTCGGCAATGATCGTTTGTGCGATGTCCGTTGATCGTTTCATGGCGATTTTGTATCCCTTTATTTACAACACAGAAGGCAAAGAGCGGCGGACAAACATAATGCTGATATCTATTTGGATCACTGGAACATTTATTTCGTGCCTTCAGCTGATGGGACTAGGTTCTAGCTTCAATTATTATCCTGGATCCTGGTGTTTTCTTAACTTTGTTGGAACCTCCACTTTGGATCGAGCTAACTCTTATATATACTCCCTGTTTGGATTAGCTATCCTGGCATTGACCATCTCATTAAACTTTATTGTTATCGTCTCTGTTTGTCGAGGGATGAAATCAAACATTAAAGTTACCGCAAAGAGAAGGAGGAAAAATGATATTTTCATTGTCATTTTCCTGATGATAATTGTGACAGTCTTTGGTGTTTGTTGGACACCTCTAATGGTAAGCATGAAGCTCAGTTCTCATTTCTTTCACGTAAAGATAATATATATGCAGTGAGGCTTAATTAAAACAATTGGATGGAGGATTTTTGTCAATTTTTTTTTTTTTTTGCAGAATATATAATGATGATTATTATGAAATTCATTTATAATCCCAACCTGTTTAAAATCTCATTTACCAATCAAGAAACTATGTTGTGAATAATTAACAAAATATCTTACGATTGATTTTTTCTATGTTTAGTTTACCATTCTTGGGCATGCCGGGAGATGGATTGAGGGTAATGGCGCCAGAGAACTTTTGGTGCTAAGATTCGCTGTGAACAACTCTATCATAGATCCCTGGATCTATATACTCCTCAGAAAGGAGACATTGCGGGCCCTACAGAAGCATTGTAGAGGATACTGTGACAAACTGGATCTGGCAACAGAAACTAGCGGTCCTGAATCTAACCCTGCTCCGAGTTACAGTCAAAGTAAGAGTCTTGATAAAACCATCTCGACAGATGACCAAGTCACAATAAGCGCTGGGGAAAAAGTCAGGATGTAACTAGTGCATAAGATCATCCAACAGATGACCCTTCACAATTACTGCTGTAGGAAAAAAAATCAAGGTGTTTAACAAAGACCGCGTCAAAATAATTCCCTAGAAGACATTACGATGCAACAAAACTAATGACGTGAAACTGTTGTTGAAAGAAATTTGGAAAGTGAATGATTATTTCAAACTGTATCAATTTTGTTGTTAATGTTTTTAATTTTTTCTTTGCGTTGTATCATCGATTGTTTTTATTTTATTGTTGTTTAAAATAAAGTGTCTGTTGAAATGTCCTTTGTTTCTTTATGTGAAACAGTTAATAGACAAAAGTTGATTCATCAAGTTGTAGATTTAAAAACTGGCTATGTTTATTTCCGTCAACTTAGAATAATACTTATCATCAAGAGGGTTTTTACACGTTATCATCGTTCATTGCAATAATATCATAATTCATAAAACAAAAGAAAAGATTTATTGTCCGCATAGCCTATATCGTCATTAGTATTAAGATAAGAAATTATTATTCTATTTAATATCATTTCAAACACACTAATTGATTTGCCATTAAAACTGTCTGTTTCATGAAATAAATGGATACTACGAACAATATTAACGCTCAAAAGTCCATTAAACAATATAAAATTGGAGCAGAGAAAATACGGACCTCCAAACCACAAGAGGTTGTCCCGGATCAAGTGTCATGGAGGAGCGAGTATCCCCTGCGAAATTGTCACACCCGCCCTATCCTCTTTTTCATGATCGGGCAAGAACCGGCATTGCTTTATGATCGTGGTTTATAATTTATAAAAATTAAATTTATATGAATTTCTCAGACCCCGATTATTCAATTTTACATTGTTCTTTCGTAATTTTTTGATGCTTTTTTCTAGAAGGTTTAATGTCAAACATGATCAGATTGATAAAAAACAAAATTAATTGATCAATGGATTGATTGTATGTTGTTTTACGTCGCTTTCAAACATTTTCCATTCATATTATTTTTTAATTCATATTAAGGTCGCCTGCTTGGCAGTGGTTAGAGAATCTGTTCTAGAGTCGCGAAGTAAGGAGTCGATGCTAACGTCGCGGGTTCAAATCCCACTGTGGGACGAAAAGACATGTCCTTCGGATGAGACCGTATAAACCGGGATCCGTGTCGCAGTAGGTGCTGGGACGAAAAAGATCTCTCACTCTTCAACGGCCCTTAGTGCCAAATATAGGACAAAATGTTTAGATATTCGTCGGCAAGTAGTGGCGTCTCCATATGGGTGAAAAAATCTTGACATGGACATTAAAGAACATACAATCAATCAAACATATTAGGACGACTTCGAATGCTGGTGAAGGGCTTTAAATTTAGACCAATATTCGACACTCGATCAGGACCATTAAAAAGTCAAAATTCCTGATCGTGCCAACGCCTATTGTGACACAGGACATCGGTTTTTGAGGTCTCGTCCAAAAGACACGTGACTTTTAATTCTAGTATCGGTGATTGGCGAAAGAAACGTCACTTCCTATGTTAACATCATTCTTAGGTTTGAAGTGGCGCAACGAAGGAGAATCGAACCCGGGCATTAGATCACAAAGCGCCCCACCACTAGAGAATTGGGTTGCTTATAAATGATAACTTTCAAGATTGATGAATTTAGGATTCTTGAATAAAATGCATCATTTTTTTTTTTACACCCTTACCTTTATCAAAGGATATGGATAAAAATATTTCTTAATTATAATGAAACTTTTTATTAATAATTTGTTTTTCAAGAAGCCAATAAAATCTTCAATACCGGGTATCCTTCATCAGGCAAAGAAAGCAAAATTGAATGACTTATTTTACTACCAAATTGTAATAGAATTTGATTGATTGATTGATTGATTGTATATTGTTTAACGTCCCTCTTGAGAATTTTTCACTCATATGGAGACGTCACCGATGCCGGTGAAGGGCTTCAAATTTAGACCTATACTCGGCACTCAGGGCCATTGAGCAGTGAGGGTTCTTTATCGTGCCAACGCCTACCGTGACACGGGACCTACGTTTTTAAGGTCATATCCGAAAGACCCGTGACTTTCACTTCTAGTGCCGAGCGCTTGGCGAAGGAACAGTCACTACCTATTATTACGTCTTAGGTATGACGCGGCGCCGCGATCGAGAATCGAACCCGGGCCTCCCGATCACGTAATAGAATTTGAAAGTTAGCACTAGTATAAGGATAAGCTACATGTTGATACTTCACTTAGCTATCTAATCATACAACAAACAACTGATAGAAATTATTTTATCACTTGAAAGATAAAACCACTGCATACCTCGCATGTTGATATGATGATACCTGTTAAAAATCTAAAAAGATATTCTACAGAAGAGGTTTTAAAGATTAATGAATACCGGAAGTAAAATTAAACTGACAGAAAAATGGGAAATACAACAACCTGTTATACCTCAAACGTTACTTATAGTAACGAGGAATCAGCTGTTCCACCCGCAATGCAATTCGCTATCGGAGTTATTGGTAATGGAATAGCTTTGCTTGTTCTTAAGCTCTCTGCAAAGACTCACAAATGGCGTCCATTTTATCGGTTAGTGGCCGCTCTGGCTCTTACAGACGGCGGAGGAATTTTGCTAGTATACCCAACTGTCATGATAAGGTACGCTGTTCGAAGTTTTCAGATGCCAACAGCCCTGTGTGACTACAGTTCTTTTATATACACTTTCACGCTCCTAGCATCTGCAATGATAATATGTAGTATGTCTATAGACCGCTTCCTTGCCATAATGTATCCAATGTTTTATGACACGAACACGAAATATAGACGAGTAAACATAATGTTGGGGGTTACATGGATCTCATCAGCCGTGGTATGTAGTCTTCACCTGTTTGGACTCGGTGATAGCCACAGTTTCTACCCAAGATCTTGGTGTTTCATCGACTTCAGTAACGTTCTAGGGAACAGCAGCACTGCAATACTCAACAGAGCTAATTCATTTCTCTATTCCTTCGTAGGACTTATTATCATAACAACAATTGTATCCTTGAATAGTATAGTTGTGTTTACTATTTTTCGTAAACGATTTTTACAAAAGAAAAGCAAAGTGCAGAATAACGATAGTAAAAGAGACGTCTTCAACATTGTATTTTTGCTCACTATTGTCGTGGTTTTTGCAACATTGTGGACACCTTTGATTGTAAGTATACAGTAACTGTTTTGATTTTAATATATACATAAACGCGCCATGATTAGTAGTTTTCTCGTACGTGATGCATCTATAATGGCATCTATACATTATATCTTAAAATCCTTACTCTACCTATTTTTTAAAAAATGAATCCGGTCAATTCAAATCATTTTTGTGATTTATAAAGATACATAGAGTTCATCTCATACACATGTTCATTCTAGATTCATTGAGGTATTGTAATTAAGAGATGCATTTTCATTTCTATGATTTTTTTTATAAAACAATTGTATTTTACGAACAATATGTACAAGCGAATAACAAAGTATTTAAATGAATGAAATGAAACGTTTTCTTAAACTGAGATTATTCGAAAGCTATTATTTCAAAATCTTTAAATTTAAAAACAAAAAAGCAGACCCACGAGTAACAAAAAAAAAAACGGTAAAAAGAGTTGACAATAATTGGTTGCCAAGAACATGTATGCGCAAATACATTTAGATCGACTGAATCAGCAAAGATAAAACGTATGAAGATAACGAACGGTATTAAAGATCAAAGGTCCATAAAACAATACAAAATAGGAGTAGAGCAAACACGGACCTCCAAAACATTAGAGGTAGGATTAGGTTCCATGGAGGAGTAAGCATCCCCTGTTGACCGGTCACATAATATAAATCTTATTAAAGGGGTTAGAAGGATTCTACTTTTCAGAGATCAGGGATATCTCCAATGCGTAGCCAAGGGAAATATATAGTCTATATAGTTTTGATGGGGAAAAAACCAGAATCTTGCTCTGACAATCCCTCAACGATATACTTTTAGCAATATTAATACAACTTAATATAAGTGAAATCTTGAAGGTAATGGGTAAAAGGGAATAAGCTTTCGAATCAAGGATTAGCTTTCTTTGATTTAAGCAATGCAAAACGGAAACTATCTATTCAAAGCGATTTCTACAGAATCAGAATTATTCACATCTAACATTTGATTTTATATTGTAAAAAGACTGTCGAAATATGACAAAACACTCTCAAATCATATACCCGGTACCTACGCGCAATTCTCTTTTCAAATGCTATTCAAACGCAAGCGTACTTAATTTCAATTAATGATTTAGTTTAAGTGCAAATTTTGGGATGGGTTAAGCCATCACTAGTCCATTGCTTCAAGTACAACTAACTGTAAATCTGTAGGTCTTAAATGATGCTTCAAGTACAACTAACTGTACATCTGTATGTCTTAAATGATGAATCATGTATAGGGACTTTCCTGCGTCAGAACTGTTGAATCTCCTGTATACAAAACTCAAAAACTTGATATCATAACTTAACAATAAGAAATGGCAATTGACACACCTTTTATAAAGACTTATATCAACAGCAATCCATCCACTCCTTATATCAGACCTCAGTATTATAAAAACATTTTTGATTTTAAAATATAATAATGATATAGAAAAGAAAGAGAGAAGCCGTTCATGTGTTTATTGTGATGATGTATTATAACATGAAGATGATATTTTTCGTTATCAAAGAAGAAAAAAAAAACATTGAATAAAATTAAGGATATATCTACTGTAACTATATTTTATATATTTAAGTGCGTCATATTTGCCCACGCTGTATTTTGGATGGATGGAGATTGTGGAACAGAGCTGCTTGTTCTGAGGCTCGCAGTTACCAATTCCATCATAGACCCTTGGATCTACATTTTACTGCGGAAGGAGACAATTCTTTCAATGAGAAGAATTTTTTATCGCGCCGTCTGTTGCAAATTATCATATGGCATGAATTCTAGATCCCTAAGTACCGCACGTAAGCGGACTTGTTCGGTGACGTCATACAGACGGTCTGACGGGTCTCAGGGAGCGCCAGTGAAGCTTTCTGACCGGGGGAGTACATGTAGAACTTCTGAAGAAATCGGAACCAGGACATCAGCTAATGAAGTGTCTGTGTAATACTGGATGTATTATTTTTTGTTGTTAGTTGCTTGTTTATATTTTTAAAACTTTTATGGTCTTTGATTTTTAAAAATATGCAGCCTTTCATTTGCATCATAATATCAGAAAAATAAAACAGACTACAAAAAAAATAAAACTTAATAAAAGGTCACAGTGGGGGTTTTTTGCGTTTAATTTTGTCTTCACAATATTTCCGCAACATTAAAGTGCCCATCACTTTCTAAAACATCTCTAGCCTTTTGACCGGATTTTTACTGATAATCTGCCGTTTCCTTTTAAGCGGTCATCGGTGGATACCGAGTCTTTATCACTCAAAACTGCCTTTGTCATTTAAACTCGAATACACGGCTCACTCTCTTAACATATTTCCTGCTTCCTGCAATTTTCATAGTTGTTTTGGAGTTTTCCCGAGTGGCTATTCCATGCTCGTGACGTCGTATTATTTTATCAAAGATGGCGACTTTTCTCCCGTTCAATGCTGCATGTCCATTGCAATTGGTTTCTGAATTTTAAATGATATTATAATACTAAATTTGAGAGTTTAAAAAATAATGTTTTTACATTTGATTATTCACATAACAAATCGTTTGTTAGCTACTATCAATTCAGTTTGTACGTATACCGGCACATGCCCCAATCCCCTTTAAGAAATGTTGATCCCACCTCTGATGTTTTAGATGTGCTTGTTTGCTCTGCTCCCGATCTTTATTCTTAGATTGTTGGACTCTGAGCTTTGAACTGCTCGCAGTCCCTATATTTCAAATCTAAATACTTTGAAAGATAATTATTTATTTTAGCATTTAAAAGTTTAATTGGACTGGGTTTTTTTCCCCATTTTTTTATCTGATGTACTAAAAATTAATCCAGGCAAATGTATTCAAACGATAGAGGGTGTATGTTGACATGCAAGATAACTGTGTCAAAATGCAGCAAAAGTATGTCAACATATAAAACTATGATTAAATGCAGGGAAAAAAAATTATCAGATAAGAACTTTCACAGTTTCAATTATAAAAATTGTTTTAACGTGCTAGATGCAACTTATTTAGTCGCCATGCAACTTAGAATGTGTAATGTTAACATATGTAAATTACATTGTATTGATGTGCAACTTATTTGTTCTGATATACAACAAATTAATATACTGACATACACAAATTTTGACGTATTTTTATTTCATGTCTTTCTTCAGTAGTCGAATTAGATGCCATGGAGAAAATATCTTCCCCTGTCGACTGGTCACACCCGCAATGTGTTTCTTGTCATGATTGGGAAAGCGAAAAATTCGTGAATATTCAGTGTAAGATTAATGACCTAACAATAAGTATGAAAAACGTCAGTCACTATTGACTTAATAAAAAATGTATCTGCTGACCAGGTCATTATATTAGCAAAAATTCCTTGCAAAATGGTAATATTAAACGAGATAATTGATATTCTTGTTTCATCAATTTAATTGATTGTCGATAGCTTGCCTCGTTTAAGAAATTCTTCGTATATAGAGCATACTTTTGCGTATCGAATCAACTGGGAGACAAAAAAAGTATATATTTGATAGGATGATATTGCTGCATAATGTAATTGACAATAGAAAAGTCATTCCGTTTATCATAAAGCTTTGTTTTTAGATGACCATTCAGGTATTTTTCAAGCTCAAAAGTCCATTAAAGCAATACATACCGTCAAAGCAAACACGGACTTTTAAAACATCAGAAGTGGGAACAGGTGCCATGAAGGAGTGAGCATCATACACAATTTTTGACATATTTTCATTGCATGTTTATATACTTACCATGCATGTCGACCAATTATAAAGACAAATCAATTTGGATATAGGGGCCACATGAATATAAACAATTATTAGCTGTTCTAATGAACATTGTAGTAACATGTTTTTTTAATGAATGAATGAAATTGAGTGATAAGTATGTCGATATATTATTCGTTTCACTGCATACTTGATATCATTCTTGTTTTGGTTTACTTCAGTGCATGGGAGGCCGGTTAATGAGAGATAACTCGATCTAATTCATTTAAAAAAAATTGTGATGATTGATTGATTGATTGTATATTGTTTAACGTCCCTCTTGAGAATTTTTCACTCATATGGAGACGTCACCGTATGCCGGTGAAGGGCTTCAAATTTAGACCTATACTCGGCACTCAGGGCCATGGAGCAGTGAGGGTTCTTTATCGTGCCAGTGCCTACCGTTACACGGGACCTACGTTTTTAAGGTCATATCCGAAAGACCCGTGACTTTCACTTCTAGTGCCGAGCGCTTGGCGAAGGAACAGTCACTACCTTTGTTTACGTCTTAGGTATGACGCGGCACCGCGAACGAGAATCGAACCCGGGCCTCCCGATCACGAAGCGAACGCTCTACCACTAGGCTACCGTGACCGGTAAAATTGTGATGAAGAAAAAATATTATTTAAGAAAAATTGTGCAAAGAACTGAAGCCTTGTATTAATCTGCAATCTGTAAATAGTTACTGCTAAATTCTCCAGTCTCTAAAGTATCTCCATCGTCGGAAACCCACGGGTGATCTCGTCTTTACAAATCACCCGTGGGCAAACTCGCCGAAAAATCGTCGTATGTAATTAAATATGCATGGGTCATTTGATTGGCCGCATCACAGAGTCGCAATGCGAAACAACGAATCAGAGTTCACGTTACGTATGCATGTTCGGCATTGCCAAAAACATGAAAAACTCATTCCGTAGGTAACACAGCTGATAAATCCACTCACCGGTGCATTTGGCAGTTAGAAAGTGGTACTCCTTCATAATATCTGACGGATATTAATGTCAGTGACCTGTACGAATTGGCTTTTATTGGTTTAACTCAAACTTCGCACGTTTTAACGAGCGTCAAAATATTTACCATGAATAGCAAATTAAAAAACGTATTTTTCAAAATTGAAGAGTTCCAACTTTCTGATTGGTTGACTAAAAACAACAAATTAGCATATTTTACGGCGATATTTCAGCTATATTGCCCACGGGTGATAAGTAAAGACGAGATCACCCGTGGGTTTCCGACGATGAAGTATCTCGAAATCCTATGTAAGATCGGAAATTGTATTACGCTTTGGGATAATAAATATAACCATAAAAGATGAATAAAAAATTATCATAACAAAGCTTCCTAGGGTGGGAGAGAGGCATAGAAGTATTGCTAAAACATAATGCTAAACATGAAATACAAGCAATACACAATGTGAGAAGAGCAAACAGGGATTTCTAAAAACATTAGAAGTCGAATCAGGTGCCATGGAGAAAAGAAATCTTCCCCTTTTCGACTGGTCACACCCGCCATGTGATACTTGTCATAACTGAGTAAACAACAAAATCCGTAGATATTCACTGCAATATTAATGACATTATGATAAATATGAAAAAATCAGTCAGTTTTTTAAAGCAGATATTTTTTACCTGGTAGAAAATTCCAGTTGAGGGAGTACTTATTATATCCTCTGCTTGAAAAGTGGGAGGGTAAATAGTGATCGGGATGTCCGTCCGTCTTTTACGCTTTGGGGTACCTATTTTTTATCCGCAACTCCTCTTATACCACTTGAATGAATGAAATTTAATGAGACTTTCACAGAATCCTTGTTACATAGTGACCTCCTATTTAACTTTTGGATCGGACACATTTTTGGGGTTTCCCAGAGCAAAACATGGACACGGCTATTCTCGTAATAATGAAGGTTTTTGTTATCCCAACCCTTTTCAAACCACTAAATAAAATTTGATGATGCTTTAACATATTCTTCATTACATAATGTCATTGTTTACCTCCTTTTTAACTTTTGATCTGATACTTATTTCAGGTCTCCAAGAGCAAAACATGGACTTTACCATTATAAAGGGAAATAATTTAGGGACATCATTGCTTACAGTACCTCTAGTTTTATACAGGTGTACAGAGACAAAAATTCGTATTCAGGCAATAGGATTTTATTGCTACATGAGAAATAGAATGAACGATAGAAAAGTCATCCCGTTTTTTATGAAACTTGGTCGTTAGATTACCATTTAATAGCGTCTTTTTCAAGCTCAAAAGTATATCAAACAATACAAAATATGAAGCAGAGCAAATACATAATTCTAAAATAACAGAGGTGGGATCAGGACCCATGGAGGAGTCGGCATCCCCTACCGATCGACACCCTCGTCAAATGCTCCTTATCATCACTGGGAAATAAACGGGAAAATTCGTCGACAATTCAGTCAATTTGTAAATAACGGCTTAACAATAAGTATGAAAAACATCAATGACTCAATGTTAGATTTACTTTCTGACAAGGTCATTTTATCGACCATAGAACTACAAAAAGAGCATGTCATTTATACCTTGTATTGTTGATTTCTTTTCCCGAAAAAAATATCTTTAAAGATAATGTTAGGAGGCCATTTTCTACTGCGTTTTCTCTAAAAACCTAACTGACTGCACCTCGAGAGTGAAGTCGACAGCTGACTGACGTTTTCAAACTAATTGTAATGCTATTCTTCACACAATGAACTGTGCACAGGTATTCTTTTTTTCCAGGCACTGACAATTATCACACAGTCGGCGTATTTGGTCATCAGGGAATGTTTAAGTTTAATCCTCTATGGCACTTAATCCCTCTTCTTGTTTTCATGTCTTGTTTACACATTTGCATTGTTTCCCCGATCTTGTTTCACAGATTTGTATCGTGTAAAGTTTATTTATGAAATCAATCATTTTTCATTATTCTGATCCCCTTTGCATTGATACCATTTTGCATTCAAGAATATAATTATGATAAAATTCGCTTAATCCAAACACTTGCTTCTCTGCATGTGATTTTTTTCTCCGATCTTCGTAATTTTGTTTATTGTTATTATGATATATTTATACCTCGATTCTGAATGATCAAAGATGCTGTGATCGTTTTTTAAGTTTCATTTTAAAATTGCAGATCATTGCAGTAAGGCAGTATTCATTTCATATTCCCACAGTTTTTGTTATGGTCGACTAACTTCATTGTGTGTATTTCAATCTTATTAGGAAATTATTTTTTCATCACCTCCGTTCCTATTCGTTAGACATTAAAGCATGTTACTCAATATGTATTATTATATTGTTCTGACTTCCGTGTCTTCATTTACAGTGTAAGCTGTCTAATACGACATGCACTGGGACACAAATTTTACGTCGGAATAGACAGGGTGTCATATTGAACACTTTAGAATACCTAAAATAGAAAATTAGTAATCAAAATAAAGACCGGAATGCAAAGTGAAATGGATAACAAAGGTGACGGATTAAGATGTTTTACTGTATGTGTTTTTACTTAAATATAATTATGATTTCTTCCCGTTTTATAACATTTTTTACAATTTTAATTTTCTTAAACCTTGAAAAAAGTGCACACACAGGAAATTAAGTCTTCTCTTTATGCAATACCTATTCAGTATACATTCACTTTGATATTAAAACGAACCTCAGTTGATTCCAGTTATTTGAAAGATGAACACAACCGCCCCTCCAATCCCGGACTCAACTACAGAGAGAGTTTGGGAATCAGCAGTTCCGCCTGGTCTACAGTTCTTTTTAGGAGTCGTTGGAAATTTAATTTCACTAGCCGTCTTGTTAATGTCCAGAAATAGACACAAATGGAAACCCTTTTATAAACTGGTCTTCGGTTTGGCTCTGACGGACGGCGGGGGCATTCTAGCAGTCTACCCCATAGTGATGATGAGATATGCCTCCGACTTTACATATAATTTTCCAAAGCCCATTTGTGACTATAGCTCGTTTATATTTACATTTACTCCACTATCTTCGGCCCTTATTGTGTGTGCCATGTCTTTTGACCGTTTCGTGGCTATTCTGTATCCATTTAAGTACAACTTGGCTGGAAAAGAGCGACGAACAAATATAACGCTTATATCCATCTGGATGTTTAGCACCTTTGTATCCTCTTTGCATTTGATGGGTCTTGGTTCCAGTGAAATTTACTACCCTGGATCTTGGTGCTTTTTGAATTTCGTCGGAGAAACAACGTTGGACAGAGTTAATTCCTTTATATACTCAATTTTGGGATATGTTATTTTGATAACAACTATGACCTTTAACATATTTGTCATTGTAACTCTTTGTAAAAATATGAGAGCATCCAAACAAGGACTTAATCGGAAGGTAAAGAAAAGTGACGTCTTTAACATGATTTTACTTCTGGTCATTGTCGTGGCATTTACCGTCTGCTGGATACCACTTATTGTGAGTAATCTCTATCTCTTTCTCTCTCTTTCTCTCTCTCTTTATGTATGCGTTTGTGGTAAAAATATTTTTCAGATTTTGTTTTTTTTTCAATGCTTTGTATTCATTTTTTTTTCTGATTTTAAGTCCATAATATTCGCACATGCCGCTATGTGGGTGGAAGGAAATGGCCCCAGAGAACTGCTGGTGCTCCGATTTGCTGTTTCTAACTCTGTCGTAGATCCCTGGATTTACATTCTACTGAGAAAGGAGAATCTCCGAATCCTCCAGAAACGATGTGGTGCTGGTGGTTTCTGTGGCAAATTTAATTTAACAACTGACAGTAGCAACCAGGAAGCCACGCCATCTTCTTTTTCAATGCAAAGCAGATCAACGTAACATACTCTCTTCTGTTGGATGTTAGATGCTGACAATTTTCATAACATAGAATCCGATTAATCCAAAATCATGAATTATATTTTTGTTTTGTGACAAATCAAATTGTCTTATTCTTATTACAAATAAACTCATGTGAAGTCTGTCATTAACTTTTGAGGTTTAGTTTATGTTTTTCTGATCAAAATTTGTCCGTTGTCGTTGTTGTCGTCGTAAACTTTTCACATTTTCATCTTCTTCTCAAGAACCACTGGGCCAATTTCAACCAAACTTGCTACAAAGTATCCTTGGGTCAAGGGGATTCAGGTTTGTTCAAATGAAGGGTCACGCCCTTTTCTAAGGGGAGATAATTATGAATTTGAGAAAAATTAATGCAATTAAAAAAAAAATCTTCTTCTCAAGAACGACTGGACCAGGAAAGATGAAACTCATGTGGAATCATCCTCAGGCAGTGTAGATTCAAATTTGTTCATATCATAACCCCCGGGGATAGGGTGGGGCCCAAATGGCCGATCAAAGTTTTACATAGGAAATATAGAAAAAATCTTAAAAAATCTCCTTCTCAAGAACCACTGGGCCAGGAAAGATGAAACTCATGTGGAATCATCCTCAGATAGTGTAGATTCAAATTTGTTCAAATCAAGACCCCCTGGGGTAGGGAGGGGCCAAAATGGCCGATCAAAGTTTACATAGGAAATATAGGAAAAATCTTTAAAAATCTTCTTCTCAAGAACCACTTGGCCAGGAAAGATGAAACTCATGTGGAATCATCCTCAGATAGTGTAGATTCAAGTTTGTACAAATCATGACCCCCTGGGGTAGGCCTAGGGTGGGGCCAAATTGGCTGATCAAAGTTTTACATAGGAATATAACGGAAAAATCTTAAAAAATCTCCTTCTCAAGAACCACTGGGCCAGGAAAGATGAAACTCATTTGGAATCATCCTCAGATAGTGTAGATTCAAATTTGTTCAAATCAAAACCCCCTGGGGTAGGGAGGGGCCAAAATGGTCGATCAAAGTTTACATAGGAAATATAGGAAAAATCTTTAAAAATCTTCTTCTCAAGAACCACTTGGCCAGGAAAGATGAAACTCATATGGATTCATCCTCAGATAGTGTAGATTCAAATTTGTTCAAATCATAACCCCCAGGGGTAGGTTGGGGCCCAAATGGCCGATCAAATTTTTACATAGGAAAATATAGGAAAAATCTTTTTAAAAAATTCTTCTCAAGAACCATTGAGACAGGAAAAATGAAACTCATGTGAAACCATCCTCAGGTAGTGTAGATTCAAGATTGTTCAAATCATAACCCCCGGGAGTAGGGTGGGGCCAAAATGGCTGATCAAAGTTTTACATAGGAATATAAAGGAAAAATCTTTAAAAATCTTCTTCTCAAAAACCACTGGGCCAGGAAAGATGAAACTTATGTGGAATCATCCTCAGGCAGTGTAGATTCAAATTTGTTCATATCATAACCCCCGGGGGTAGGGTGGGGCCAAAATGGCCGATAAAAGTTTTACATAGGAAATATAGGAAAAATCTTTAAAAATCTTTTTCTCAAGAACCACTGGGCCAGGAAAGATGAAAATCATGTGAAATCATCATCAGATAGTGTAGATTCAAGTTTGTACAAATCATGACCCCTTGGGGTAGGGTGGGGCCAAAATGGCCGATCAAAGTTTTACATTAAAGTATATAGGAAAAATCTTTAAAAATCTTCTTCTCAAGAACCAGTGGGCCAGGAAAGATGAAACTCATGTGGAATCATCCTCAGATAGTGTAGATTCAAGTTTGTACAAATCATGACCCCCTGGGGTAGGCCTAGGGTGGTGCCAAAATGGCTGATCAAAGTTTTACATAGGAATATAACGGAAAAATCTTTAAAAATCTTCTTCTCAAGAACCACTTGGCCAGGAAAGATGAAACTCATATGGATTCATCCTCAGATAGTGAAGATTCAAATTTGTTCAAATCATAACCCCCCAGGGGTAGGTTGGGGCCCAAATGGCCGATCAAATTTTTACATAGGAAAATATAGGAAAAATCTTTTTAAAAAATTCTTCTCAAGAACCATTGAGACAGGAAAAATGAAACTCATGTGAAATCATCCTCAGGTAGTGTAGATTCAAGTTTGTTCAAATCATAACCCCCGGGAGTAGGGTGGGGCCAAAATGGCTGATCAAAGTTTTACATAGGAATATAAAGGAAAAATCTTTAAAAATCTTCTTCTCAAGAACCACTTGGCCAGGAAAGATGAAACTCATATGGATTCATCCTCAGATAGTGTAAATTCAAGTTTGTTTAAATCATAACCCCCAGGGGTAGGGTTGGGCCAAAATGGCCGAACAAAGTTTTACATAGGAAAATATAGGAAAAATCTTTTTAAAAAATTCTTCTCAAGAACCATTGAGACAGGAATAATGAAACTCATGTGAAATTATCCTCAGGTAGTGTAGATTCAAGTTTGTTCAAATCATAACCCCCGGAGGTAGGGTGGGGCCAAAATGGTCGACCAAAAATCAATTTCTTATAGGAATATATAGGAAAACCTTTTAAAATCTTCTTTTCTAGTACTTCAAAGCCATGATTAGTAATATTTATGTAGAATTATCCTCAGGTAGTGTAGATTCTAGTTCGTCCAAATCATGATATGTGCTTTTTCCTAGCTGATGTGCTCAGGTGAGCGCTGTGGCCCCTGGGCCTCTTGTTCTGTATGTTGTTGCTTGTTTATACGTTTGCCGAGTCACTCCCTTTCCCTGTAATAGGGATATCCCTTTTTAATTCTTATTTATATCATACATAGAATCATAATAACATTTTAAATTCTACAAAGCATTTTTTATAAATGTTTGTTACGAAATTATTCTAGTTTTTATTGTTCTTCAATAAGTCGATTTAGCATCCTGTAAAACAACCTTTTATTTAATTTTGTGCCATATCAATCATTGACAGGCCTCTTTGATTCCATATGAGGCATATATGGAAAAAGAACTACTAGAGAAATAAATCGGCGCATATCGAAGGTTGATAGAAAAAAGGATTTTTTGCATGCAGGGATTGTATTTCTCAATTCATTTGATATTGAGTATGTTATGGACAATTTCTAGAAACGGGGCAAACTATTGACAAATAAGTTGATGAAGCATGAATATCAACAGTCTCGTTTAAAGTCACTGTTTCATGAGTTCAATGATCGATACGATGACCTTATAAGCACTTTCAATCATCCTTGTGTGACAGGTTGGAAGGGAATGCTGACTCCTCCATGGCACCTGACCCCACCTCTGATGGTTGAGAGGTTCGTATTTGCTCTAGCTCTGCTCCTGATTGTATTGTTTGAATTCACTTTTGAGCTTGATCATTGTCTACTATCTTCTTTTGCATATATTTCATTGGATCGTATTTATAGGTTAAATTAATACAAGAGGCCCATGGGCCACATCGCTCACATGAGTTACTTTAGCCATTCTGTCATTTAACAGATTCCCCCTCTGTAATACCTATCTTGACCTTGACAATCCTAAAGGGTCATGATTCCAACAATTTAGAATCTAAACCACCCCAGGATGCTGCCACATAAATTTCAGCTTTTTACTTTACTTGAGAAGAAGATTTTTAAAGTTTTTTCCTATATACATGTACTTCAATCTAAATCTTGGATTCCCTATTGTGGCCCCACCCTACCCCTGGGGGGCATGATTTGAACAATTTAGAATCCACACTACCCCGGGATGCTTCCACATAAGGTTCAGTTTTTTTAGCCCGCTTGTTCTTGAAAAAAGGTTTCAAGATTTCCCATATACTACAATGTATAAGATGCTTTAATTTCCAGATAAATGTTACGTCGAACATAGGGCCAATCTCCAAACATTTTCAAGAACGATGGAAAATGTTACAAAGATATGTTCTAAACAATCAATGTCACTCTGTCTTTCTTTGGATATCCACGAGTTAGGACAATCTGAGAGTGAGATCACGTCCTTGGAAACATCCCTCAATGATATTTTGTCCCAGACAAATCTTGATGAAGCTCATAAAATTATTGACACCTATAATATTGCCCTAAGAAATAAACTTGACAAGACTCAAAGAAAGAAATTTCTCCGAGACAGTGTTCCACATAATAGGAACAACCGGTCAGAGGTCAGAGTTAACAAAACAAGGACACCTCACTCGAGACGCTTAAATGGATCGGAGGGGCGCATTAAGACAATCTCGCGGAACAGACCCTTACAAACTCCTGACGTCTGCCCAGTGCTCAATAGATCTAGTGCTTCTCACTCCGAATCGGAGATCCACTTCCTTCGAAGGTGCTGAATTTCTGCCCAACGAAACATAAGGTCGACCAAAAACAAATCAGAGAGGACACCCGAGCATTCCATCAGAGACTTCTTTTGAAGAAGCACTTCTCCAGAAAAGACTCCGAAGTTGATTCATATGACTCCTCACAACCAGATTTACACGATCTAGAGGAACACAAACTCAACAGGCCCAAAAATGACTGGGAACCTGCACCGAACAAATGCAGCGCCCTTGAGTCGTATATTGACGCCGTTGAGTCAGACATAGAGAAGTTCCTTTCAATGCCAGACAAAGCTCCCGACAATATGAGTAAGGAAGAGAGGTCCGCCTTACAATCATTAAAGAATCGGGATGGCATTGTTATCAAGAAAGCAGACAATGGTTCTACAGATGTAGTACTTGATAAAGAGACATATATGACGGAGGCCCATAGACAATTCTCGGACGAACGTTTCTATAAGAAACTGGATTCTGGCCATACTAAAGAATTCTCCACCGCTATCATAAAAACTCTTGATAAAATGTTTGAGAAAAACAAAATTGATATCAACGTCTATGAGACACGTACTAACTCCTACTTCCTAAGATACACAAAGTAGGCATGCCAGGTCGCCCTTTAGTAAGCGCAATTGGACACCCCACGGATTGGAGAAAATTTCTGAATACACTGATTTACATCTCCGTCCACAGGTAGAGAAATTGCCATATGCATCCTATCTCAAGAACACCCACGGATTACATTAGAAAGACGCCCTCTATTGGCCTTCCAGATCATACCCTTCTCGTGACTATGCACGTCACATCTTTGTACTCCAATATTCCGCACGATGAGAGTATCAAAGACTGTAGAGAAGTCTGGGATAGTAGATCAATACAAATTCCTTCTAAAGAGTCCCTTGCCAAACTCCTTGAACATGTTCTCAAGTTCTCAACAACTTGATGTTTAATGGAGAACATTACCTGCAGGTTAATGGCACTGTTATGGGTACGAAAATGATACCGCCTTATGCCAATGCTTTCATGGGAAGACTTGAACGTAACTTGTCACTTCAAGCACCAATTAAACCCCTTAGCTTGTTGCGTTTCATTGACGATATAGAGATGAAGTGGGTGGAATGTCACGAGAGCCTCGAGACATTTATTACGTTTGCCAACACCTTTCATCAGTCTTTTAAATTTACACTAGATATACATGAATCTAATTCGAAAAACGTATTCCTAGATACTAGTACTACATCTACCCTGGTTGATGGTGAAATCGAGTTCAGTCTCCACACAAAACCACATATTTCTTGCTTTATAAATTTTTGATGTGTGGCAAACGTTTATGCAAATTTTTACGGAACCACGTTCATAAGAAAGCAAGATTTACAGAGTGTCTCAATAATTTCTGAACAGCCCTAGTACATTACAAGATAATAGAACATATGCACTAGCACACACATTTTACGTCGGAATAGACAGGGTGTCAGATTGCACATACGTCAGAATGCTGACAAAAGAAAATTAGTAATCAAAATATAGACCGGAATTCAAAGTGAGATTGATAATACATGAGTTGTATACTTTTACTTTTACTGCGTATGTTGTCACTTTATAATTAAATTATGATTTCTTCCCGTCTATTGCTTGTTTAACAATTTTTAAATTTCTTAAACCCTCATATAGGAATGAAATTGCACACACGGGAAATTAAGTCTTCTTTTTACGCAATACCTTTTCGGTATATATTCTCTTTAATAATAAAACGAATCTCTGTTTATCCCAGTTATTTGAAAGATGAACACAACCACCCCTCCGATCCCGAACTCAACTACAGAGAGAGTGTGGGAATCAGCAGTTCCGCCTGGTCTACAGTTTTTTTTAGGAGTAGTTGGAAATTTAATTTCAATAGCCGTCTTGTTAATGTCCAGAAATAGACACAAATGGAAACCCTTTTATAAACTAGTCTTCGGTTTGGCTCTGACGGACGGCGGGGGCATTCTAGCAGTCTACCCCATAGTGATGATGAGGTATGCCTCCGACTTTACATATAATTTTCCACAGCCCATTTGTGACTATAGCTCATTCATATTTACATTTACTCCACTATCTTCGGCCCTTATTGTGTGTGCCATGTCTTTTGACCGTTTCGTGGCTATTCTGTATCCATTTAAGTACAACGTGGCTGGAAAAGAGCGAGGAACAAATATAACGCTTATATCCATCTGGATTTTTAGCACCTTTGTATCCTCTTTGCATTTGATGGGTCTTGGTTCCAGTTATAATTACTACCCTGGATCCTGGTGCTTTTTGAATTTTGTTGGAAAAACTACGCTGGACAGAGTAAATTCCTTTATATACTCAATTTTGGGATATGTTATTTTGATAACAACTATAACCCTTAACTTATTTGTCATTGTAACTATTTGTAAAAATTTGAGAGCATCCAAACAAGGACTTAATCGGAAGGTAAAGAAAAGTGACGTCTTCAACATGATTTTACTTCTGGTCATTGTCGTGGCATTTACCATCTGCTGGATACCACTTATTGTAAGAACTCTCTCTCTCTCTCTCTCTCTCTCTCTTTTGATTTATGTGTTTGCTGTAAAATTATTTTCCAGACTTTCGTTTCAATATTCATTTCTTTCGTTTTAAGTCCATAATATTTGCACATGCCACCTTGTGGATGGAAGAAAATGGTCCCAGAGAACTGCTGGTGGTCCGATTTGCCGTCTCTAATTCAATCGTAGATCCCTGGATTTACATTCTACTGAGAAAGGAGAATCTCCGAATCCTCCAGAAACGATGTGGTGGTGGTGGTGGTGGTTTCTGTGGCAAACTTAATTTAACAACTGACAGTAGCAATCAGGAAGCCACGCCATCATCTTTTTCAATGCAAAGCAGATCAAAATAACATACTCTCGTGTGTTAGATAATGTGCTAAAAATTTTCATATAACATACAGAATATGAAATAATAGTCTTACTCGATATATTAAGATATTTTTTTGTATAATAAACTTTTTTTTTCGCAAAATGAAAACATGAATCATTTCTAATAACGGTAGGTTTCGGCAATATAAATTTGTAAGTAATTTTTTTCAATAATCAATCCAAAATCTTGAATTGTACAGTTGTTTTGTGTCAAAAAATCGTCTTCTCATATAAAATGTACTTTTGTGAAATCTGTCAAAAACTTTGGAGGTATTGTATGTTTTTCTTCATGTTCTTGCTTATTTATAGGTTTACCGAGCCCCTCCCTTTCCCTGTAACAGTGAAACATATGGAGATAACGAACATATTCAAGATCAAAAGTTCGTATGACAATACAAAATATGAGCAGAGCAAACACGGACCTCCGAAACATCAGAGGTGGGATCAGGTACCATGGAGGAGTCAGCATCCCCTGTCGACTGGTCACACCCGCCGTGTGCTCCTCGTCATGATCGGGAAATAACGAAAAAAGTTGTCGTCAACTCAAAGTATAAATAATGGACTAAAAATTAGTATGAAAAACAGGGAATTATTCATATCGTACGTAGTATCATAATTATATTTTAAATTCTACCAAGCAATTTCATTCTTTTTTTAATATTTGATATGAAATAAGTTAAGTTTTAATTGTTTGCCATTAAGTTGACTTTGCAACCAGTGAGATTACCTTTTATTCCATTATGTTCATTTTTCGACTATAACAAGTGCCATGTTAATCAATGGCAGGCCAATTTAATTCCATAAAAGACATCTGTGTTAAAGGAATACAAAAAAGAAAGAATTCAACGCAGATCGAAGTTTTATAGGAAAGGGATTTTTATTTTGCATACGGGATTTGTATCTCTCAGTTGATTCGATACGCAAGAATATACTCTACGTATGAACAATTTCTAGAAACTAGGCAAGCTATTGACAAACGAGTTGATGAAGTAAGAAAATCAACAGTCTCCTTTAAAGTAATTATTTCATCAGATCTATGGTCGAAACAATTACCTTATCAGCATATAAATCTATAAATTAAGTCAGATGCTAACTGAATTTTCATACTAATTGTTTATACCATTATTTACACACTAAATTGTCCACGGGTTTTCCATTTTTTCCCCCAATCATAACAAGGAGCACAAGACAAGAGTGTTTATCTGGTCAGCAGGGGGATATTCACTCGGCACTTGACCCCACCTCTGACGGTTTAGAGGTCCGTGTTTGCTTTTGCTCTGTTCCTGTTTTGTGTTGTTTGAATGGACTTCTGAGCCTGAATACTGTCTATTGTCTCCAATATGCATATATTTCATTGGATTGCACTTATAGGTTTAATTAAAACACCTTACCCCTTGACCATGAGCAGATAGCTAACAAAATTTGAGTCAAAATTCAGATTTCAAATATATACTTTTTTTTACTCAACAAGCGTGCTTTAGAAGTTGTGATTTCATAATGGCTAACTCACTTCCCTGTTGGAAAAGATATAATGTACCTTACTACGATTTAAGAACAACCATCTTAAAGTGATTAAAACATGCAGATTGTTACTGGAAATCAATGCTGAAAATTATTTCCTTGTGCACCTGATATTGTGTGAAATAAGACTTTCTTTTCCTGCACATCAGTTTACATTAAATTGTTTTATGTAAAGTGAGAATAATAAAAAAGATTATTAAGACGCAAAAAGGTGGTAAATTAAGAAAAACACGAGTCGAACGAAATGTCATCTAAAGCAAATGATTTACTGGTATATTCATATTGTATATCAGTTATTCGGAAAGGACTGTGTCTGTTACAACAAAATGTCTCATTTGGTTCGACACTAATTTTAGCAATGTGCGCTTAATAATTACAACTGTAATTAAATTTCCATCATTGTGAGCATTACCAGAAGGTCAGTTTAACAAATTCACTCACTAATTTTATTCCTAGAAAACGAAGTCAAAATACAATCCATCTTTATAAGATATTCTAATCATTAGATAAGAAATGATACATTGGGCATTCAACATTATTGGTTATCTTGAATTGGAAACAAATGGTGAAAACCCATTTTATCAAGAGGTTACCTTCAAATCTCTTATTCAATGTAAAAAAAAAGGTATTTGATCCTTTAAAAAGAGAGTGCAATGAAGAATAGTGAATAAATTGACAGTGAACAAGAAAAAGACTAATTTCATTTCAAAAAGTGTGGCATTGTCCATTTTCTTAAAATTATTGATGATTCTGGCGATTCTGCTGTTAAATACTCTGCGAATCATCATGTTTTTAGCTGAAATCAACGATTACATAGCGGAACTTGAGGTACTGTGGCACTGAGCTCACAAAATAATAACCTCGTTTCCCAAATGGTTTTAATGGCAAATCCCGTGTATTGCTATGGGAGACTCGAAATAATTGTCAGATGAAAAAGTAAAATAGGTGGTCATAATGGCAATATGACATATGAAAGTGAAATTAAATTTTATTCAGAGGTATAATAGGAGTTGCGGATAAAAGATGGGCACCTATCACTATTAAAGAAAGAATGGCAGTGCCCGTGTTTTGCTACAGGAAACCCGATATATGTGTAGTAAAAGTAAAATACGATGTGCATCATTGCATTATGTAACAAAGATTTTGTGAAATCTTGTTAAATTCTATTTTGTGGTATAAGAGGAGTTGCAAATAAGAGATGGGTGCCCCAAAACGTAACGAATGGACACCCCCGTCACAAATTATAAGCCTGCTTTGCAAATGGGGGGGGGGGGGGGGTTCTTACTAGGTGATAACTTTTAGGTGAGGGAGGGCTTATTATACCCCCGCTTGAAAAATAGGCGGGTAAATAGTGATCGGGATGTCGTCTGTTCCGCTTTGGGATACCGATCTCTTATCCGCAACTCCTATCATACCACTGAATGAAATTTCATGAGACTTTCACTGAATCTTTGTTACATAGTGCACCTCCTATTTAACTTTTGGGTTGGACACATATTTTGGGTTATCTAGAGCAAATCATATTGAAAGGTATCCATCTCTAGTCTGCAACTCTTTTAATACCACTAAATAAAATTTAATGATAGTTTCACAGATTCTTTATTAAATAATGCCATTGTGCACCTCCTTTTTAACTTTTGATCTGACACTTATTTCGGGGTTCCAAGTGCAAATATGTACTTTGCCATTATAACCATGTTGGAGGCGGAGGTATATCATTAAGTGAGCATATTGCTCAAAGTACCTCTAGTTGTAGTTTATTAGATGTTATTATATCAATGATTTTAATAATTCAATATTCAATAAGCAGTTGTCCTTGTAAACCTAAAAAAGGATATGGTGTGCATCACAGGAAATAATTATTTAGCTAGCAGCTACATAAACAAAGTAAACTAAACCAACTTGCACAAAACGTAAAGCAAATACTTAAAATGGATGTCGTCTCCACTACAAGTACCTTTAACATGACCAAGGCTGCCAGAATCTGGGAATCCACAGTTCCACCAATCTTACAGTTTGTTCTTGGAGTGCTTGGAAACTTAATTGCACTCATCGCTCTGATAAGAGCCAGAAACAGACACAAATGGAGGCCGTTTTACAGACTGGTCGCGGGCTTAGCTTTGACGGATGGCGGGGGAATTCTATTAGTCTATCCAACCGTTATGATCAGATATGCCTCTGACTTTACCTACGAGTTTCCAAAACCTCTGTGTGAATACAGCTCTTTTACATTTACTTTTATGCTGATTTCCTCAGCAATGATTGTTTGTGCGATGTCTTTTGATCGCTTTATGGCTATTTTATATCCTTTCAAATACAATGTACTAAATAAAAAATATCGAGCAAACATCACGCTGATTTCCATCTGGATTTTTGGAGCCTTCATTTCCAGTTTACATTTAATGGGACTTGGATCCAGTTTTAATTACTATCCAGGTTCCTGGTGCTTTCTGAACTTTATTGGAGTAACCACCCTAGACCGAGCCAATTCCTACGTTTACTCCTTATTTGGATTGCTGATCCTATTTACCACTATCTCTTTTAATGTGCTTGTCATTGCGTCATTCTGTAGACATTTCAAAGAAGACACCACAATTTCCAAAACCAGACGAAGAAAATCCGACATCTTCAACGTGATTTTATTGCTCGTAATTGTTACCCTTTTTACGATTTGTTGGACCCCACTTATGGTGATTATTATTATTTTATTTTATTTTATTTTAAAATTCTACATTTTATTTTCTATTAGTTGCAGATTTTTTTTTATCTTCTTTGAATTAGTAAATAAAAATTGCATGTTTTCTTTCATTTAAGTTTACCATTCTTGGGCATGCGGCCTTGTGGATCAGTGGCAATGGGTCTAGAGAATTAACCGTAGTAAGATTTGGCATCACCAATTCTATCATCGATCCCTGGATATACATTCTTCTGAGGAGAGAAAATTTCAAAGCTCTCCAGCTGCGATTTAAGGGCATTTTCGGAAAACTGGCTTTCGCGACAGACAGTGGTGAACAAGATGTCACGCCATCATCTCATTCGCGCAAAAAGAGTTTCGATAACACTTTGTCGTCTGGTAAAACACTCTCCACAGACGACATGATTACTTCGGACTTAAGTAAAAAGTGACCGATTATTTTCTACTTGAAAAACTCAATGTTCTGAATGTTTTTTCTCTCATCCATCTTTTACACACTGTTAAGAAATGGGAAATGAAAATTTAGTGACACGTTAAGATATAAAGATTACTTCTTGTGAGATATTCATAAGAAGGAAATATGGTTAAAAATAGGTCTACAATCCAAATGTTATAATTACTCAAGAATTTTAAAATCGCAGAAAGTTTAAGGTAATTATCTGGTATCCCCCTTAATAAACCATTGATACCCTAAAACTCCATTCCACTGTACGCAGCTAGATGAGTGCATTAATTAAAACTGTGTGGGAATGTTATCCAGCTTTGTTCATCTGTTGCAGTCTGGGGATGCAGTTATGTTTGAAAGATATACCTGTGCATTTTGTCCGATGCATGCTAAAAAGGGTTTTAATCTGATTATTTAGATGAACAAGGCAAGAATGCAGTTTGATATATTTGACCATATATTTTAACTATGTGTTGTCAGGCTGAAATACGATTCCCGGAGGTTGTATTTTTGGAGAGAAGGGTAGGGAAGTCATCGTCAGAGTACTGTTGTGCCATCACTTTACCTTAGTGTGTACCAATTCAGTCCAGCTTGTATACCATACCATTACACTACCACCATTAAATCTACCAATCTATCTGAGATGGTGTTTAGCTACAAATCATTCATTGCTAAGCTTGATTATGCACTGTGACTCTTACAATAAAACATTTAGACTTGTAGATAAATTAAACTGTGACACTGCTATGGTCATACTCTGTTGGTCCGATCCGAGCCTTTGAAGTCAATATTTGCGGAGCTGTGATTTCAAACCAACATAAGTCCACTGCCTTTGATTTAAACATCCCTTAGTCAAGTGCAAACAGTTTCTTTTTATGTCTGTATACTAGTATATAATTCAGGAAAAGCTCATGCTGAAAATGACCTCATTGTGGAAACTTTATGAAAATTACGAAAAACAATAAAAATTCATCATTTTCAAATAACATCATGTTTCAAAAATATCAGAAACAAAAGTTCGAGAATAGATTTTTATGTTGATCAGAAACTAACAAAATTAAAGTGTTAGAATTTTGCAAAATCAACATTTTTTTTCTCTGGGTTTTGTCTATAGTGGCTATAGAGTTACAAATGCATTAATAAATAATGATCTTACTCGAATAAGTCAATTTACATCTAAAAATAAATTTAAAACAAATCTATTCTATTATTCAGCTTATTTTTCCTCTTTTAATTAATTCATGCAAAGATGATATAGATAAGTTTATGAATTATATTGCATCGTTAACAGTACACCGAAGCATACTCAGAAGTGTGTAAACCAAGGGGAAACTTCACATTAACTGAATGTTTTTGTAAGATATTTTCGCATAAAAAATCATTTAAATTCGTTGACCTCAGAAAACTATTATTAATATGGCTAATGCTTATTGTCTATTGTCAAATTCAATACTGAAGATGATAGGATTTCTAAAGTAAAACGAAAACAATTAGCATATAGTATGTTCATGGGTTTTGAAATTTAAGCTATGTTTTAAGCTGCATTAGAAGTTTGTGCTAGAAAATTAAGTTCAGTTGAAATTTTATTTTTTTTAATCGAGCATTATACTAGTACATGTTCTTAAAATTGCCAATGACTCCTTCAACAATATAAAAAATTATTGATAAACTATTATTTTACATTAAAATTTATTTTGATTTATAAAAGAGTTCTTTGACAAGAACAATTAGCAAATTAAGTGACAAAATGACATGTGTTGAATATATCAGAATCTGTGAAAAGTTTTGATATGATGGACATGACAGAGAGATCAATTGAATAATTACGTGTATGTTTTATAAAAGATTAGTAACGGTTAATACTCTGTCCCTTTGTAGTTCTCAAGAATTGACCATATAGAGTGTCACTGTGCAATTAAATAAATAATTAGTTGTTTCATTGTCCAACCATAAAAAAGATTCAGAATCAATTTAAGTGAAAATACTTGTAACTGATTACACAGATTCAGTTCAAAATAAAAGTCCAAAAGAAATATTGTAAAAAGGGTCAATTCTGCACGGTCTTCTCCTTAAAACATTTTGTAAATTGTCAACTTACAGTGCATGTGTACATATAAGGTCTGCTACAAAAACACTGTAACATTCATTGTACTTTGTTTTCACCGGATTTGTGTGTCAGTATGTTCCGTTTTTCTCTTCCATGTTGATCTAGATATAAATGTTTCTTTCAACCCTTTATGATTCATAGTGAAAAGTAATCAATATACATATATCAGGCTTTATTTCCTTTTATTCTTAATTTCAAGGAATAAGAGAAAGAGTGGGCAGTAATTTGATTCAGAAAGTACTTGCACAAAAAATGACCATAATACAAGACCCTCTGTCAAAGAAAAAGGACTAAATCAGAGAAACTGCATTGTTTTGGGTATATGTATATCCACATTTCTCTTTATTTTAATTGACATTTCAACTTATCCGTCAGCTTGCCGTGAAAGTCACATCTGAATTACTTATAAAATGTCGTAAATATATCTGTGATGTGTCGTTTAATAATTATTGAATTAGAAATTGAGTTAAAGACACACGTATCTAAATGCTGAGTTGAAGATCGCGTCAAGTGTTTTCTCCTTTGCATATATATTTAAGGAATCACTGTCTAGTAAGTGTAGTATGTCAGGGCATCAACGATTGTGGGAAACATGGGATAATTTGCACAACGGGCGAAGCCCGTTATGCATAAATTATCCCATGTTTCCCAATATCGTTGATGTTCCTGGCATACTATACTAACTAGACAGTGATTCCTTATATTTCCATTTCATTGTGAAATAAAATTGTAGAGGATCTAGAGTTTAAAAATGTAGACATACGAGGGGGTATCAAAAAGTTCGTGGACTAGCGCCATAAAATTAAAACCGCTTTAGGTACATCAATGAATTTTGAAATATTTAGTTAACATAATCTTTTCTATGTATAAAATAAACCACAAATCATAATTTTTTTTTTTGATGAATTAGTAATGTTTTTGTAAGCAATGGTATGTCCAGGCGGCGCAACCTCGAAAACGACGTTTTTTCAACCTAAGTGTAACTGAGAAAAACTCTTTTTATATGATCATTTGACATCCAAATATTCCGTTAATTAAGGTATGTGTCGGGACACAATTGTTCCATAAAATATGAAATTTTCACTACATTCTGGAAGTCCTATGAAATTTTATCGTAAATATTACACGGAATGTCCAAACAAATGAGGCCTTGAAAATGACGTCAAAAAGTGGTAGGGGTTTCCGTTTACAACTTTCTATTAAGTTTTGCCCCTGATCAAACTAGTATAGACCTAACATATGTTGAATCTGCTACAGAGAAATAAAATGCATCCAGAGTACTTGTCTTTTCATGTCAAAATAGATTCAAAGAGTAAACGGATACACAGTTAATGTCGATTCGCAGTCAAGTGTGAAAAATCAATCACGTCAAAAATGACGTTGATCATGTGTTGTAGATATTGAACACCCAAAAGCAAAATATGCCGGTACAATCAAGCGCGGATCGCTCCCCATGTATTAATCCATTCGGAATATTATATTCAATGAAGGCCACTGGTCATGACATTTTAAAGTCATATAAACAAAGCGGGTTTAAGTCCTTACTCAGCTCCAGGGAAT
>PRKT01000101.1:470688-488564 GCA_003671525.1 Saccostrea glomerata | reverse complement strand
AAACAAGAAGGGGGTCTGTTTCTATGTTAATTTTTTTTCTCTTTCATGATCGACTGACTAAAATTGCTCTAACTTAAAACTTTTATTAACCTCCTGAATTCAATTTTTTCATTTAGAATTTTTTCGTCACATTAACATCTAAATCGAAAAAAAAAATCTATCTAACCCCCCATTGTTTTATCCTTAATCGGGAAAGAGCATTACCTCTGTCAAAGACAACAGAATTTTTCTGAAGTGACAGAAATTAATAACTTTCGACAAAAGTTTTAAAGTACATCCAATAAAAATATAACTAATTTCGTTATTCAGTAGTAATTTTTAAAAAAGAAAATGGGATGTTCTTTACTCCTCGCAGTTTCGAATTCGCCATAAAATATATAAATCTAGATTTTAATCTCAGTTTACCTTAAAACATATGGAGATAACGAACAGTATTCAAGATCAAAAGTCCATAAAACAATACAAAATATGAGCAGAGCAAACACCGACCTCCAAAACATCAGAGGTGGGATCAGGTGCCATAGAGAAGTGAGCATCCCCTGCTGACCGGTCACACACCCCTTGTGCTCCTTGTCATGATCGGTAAATAATGGAAAAATCTGTCGTCAATACAGTGTATAATTAATAGACTTACAATTATTATGAAAAAAGTCAGTCAGCATTTGACTCAATGATAAATTGTATTCGCTGACAAGGTCATTGTGTCGACCATAGACCTTACGTAATGATGACTGCTGATATTCTTGTTTCATCAACTTGTTTGTCAATAATTTATCTTGTTTAAAAAATTGTTCATACTTACATGTGCAGCACGCTCTTGTGTATCGACTTCACTTTAGTATCATGAGCTGGTCAATGAAAATAGATTTTTGATGAAAGATACTGGGGTTTAATTCAAATGTTGATTGACATTTTTCATTCAGATTTTAAGACCATTAATTTCACACAATTGTTTTTTTTTATTTTTTTTTTTTACCGATTACCCGATGATGATAAGGAGCCCACTTCGGTATCGACAGAGGATACACGCGTCGTTATAGCACCTGATCCCACCTATGATCTTTAAGGGGTCCGTGTTTGCCCTACTTCTGAAATTTTTAGCATGGTTACCATTAATCATCATATTTTATTCGCTTATCTGCAGAAGCAAATTCTATTTCCTTTATCGGTACATATATATATTTCTATATTTCATAAAAGTTGTAGGCATTATACTGCTTTCTTAATTTAGGTTTAACTGAGATGCAGCTTTAGGTGTACCCGGTAATCAGATATTATTCATTATATCAATAAATTTCGTAAAAATAATTATTCGATCAGCAGTTGTCCCCCTAAAACTCAAAAAGGATATTGCGTGCATTACAGGAAATATTTATTTAGCCAGCAGCTATATAAACAAGGTAAAATAAACCAACTTGCAAAAACTTTCAGCATATACTAATAATGGATGTCGTCTCCACTACTGGTACCTTGAACATGACCAAGACAGCCAGAATCTGGGAATCCATAGTTCCACCAGTCTTACAGTGTGTTCTAGGAGTACTTGGAAACTTAATTGCACTCATCACTCTGATAAGAGCCAGAAAGAGACACAAATGGAGACCATTTCATAGACTGGTCGCGGGCTTAGCTTTGACGGATGTCGGGGGAATTCTATTAGGCCTCCCAACCGTTTTTATCAGATATGCCTCCGACTTTACCTACGATTTTCCAAAACCTCTGTGTGAATACAGCTCTTTTATTTTTACTTTTATGCTGATTTCCTCAGCAATGATTGTTTGTGCGATGTCTTTTGATCGCTTTATGGCTATTTTATATCCTTTCAAATACAATGTACTAAATAAAAAATATCGAGCAAACATCACGCTGATTTCCATCTGGATTTTTGGAGCCTTCATTTCCAGTTTACATTTAATGGGACTTGGATCCAGTTTTAATTACTATCCAGGTTCCTGGTGCTTTCTGAACTTTATTGGAGTAACCACCCTAGACCGAGCCAATTCCTACGTTTACTCCTTATTTGGATTGCTGATCCTATTTACCACTATCTCTTTTAATGTGCTTGTCATTGCGTCATTCTGTAGACATTTCAAAGAAGACACCACAATTTCCAAAACCAGACGAAGAAAATCCGACATCTTCAACGTGATTTTATTGCTCGTAATTGTTACCCTGTTTACGATTTGTTGGACCCCACTGATGGTGATTATTATTATTTTTTCGTCAATGTATAAAAATTCTACATTTGTTTTACTTTATAATGCAGATTCAATTGTTTTCGTCTTTTTTGAATTGGTAAAAAAAAATTGCTTGTTTTCTTTCATTGTATAGTTCACCATTCTTGGGCATGCAGCCCTGTGGATCAGTGGCGATGGGTCTAGAGAATTAACCGTAGTAAGACTGTGCATCACCAATTCCATCATCGATCCCTGGATATACATTCTTCTGAGGAGAGAAAATTTCAAAGCTCTCCAGCTGCGATTTAAGGGCATTTTCGAAAAACTGACTTTCGCAACAAACATTGGTGAACAAGATGTCACGCCATCATTTCATTCACGCAAAAAGAGTTTCGATAACACTTTGTCGTCTGGTAAAACACTCTCCACAGACGACATGATTACTTTGGATTTGAGTAAAAAGTGACCGATTATTTTCTACTTGAAAAACTCTATGTTCTAAATTGGTTTTTCTCTCATCCATCTTTTACACACTGTTAAGAAATGGGAAACGAAAATTTGTTGACACGTTAAGATATAAAGATTACTTCTTAGGAGGTATTCATATGAAGGAAATGTGGAAAACAATAGGTCTACAATCTAAATGTTATAATTACTCAAGAATTTTGCAATCGCAGAAAGTTCAAGGTTATTATTTGGCATACCCCCAAATACACCACTGATACCTTAAAACGCCATTCCACTACGAGTGTGTTAAAACTATATAATTTAATTTTGTTTGTATTCTCGTCTCTCATTGGTTGAATTCCAAAAAGGAACGCAAAACATTTTGTATAATCTGGTTTGGTATGGGGACACACCCCCTTGACGACCAGCTTAATCATCATATCCATGCAATCCCCTCATTTCCAGTCCTCTGAATCCATGGAAAATTCCAAATTTAATAAATGTACCTTCAACTTTAAACAATTACTCGTTCTTACCTCATGTTTACAAACATCATGGCTGCTAGATCTTCGTATCAGTTATTACCTCCCCTCGCTTCAAATCACTTCCGTTACTACGGTTGTATTATTGCGCGGTAAATTTGAACTTATAAAAAGCAACACAATTTTACATCAAAAGTTGTTTAATTGTTTTAAAATTAAATTATAAGGAATGACTTTAATTCTTGGCCATATTATCGAGTATAATCTGGTTTGGGTCAGTTTACGCTTTATAATCCGCTTATAAAGTGTTTATTAAAGAAGATAATATTGTATCGTTAACAGAACACCAAAATATGTAGTTTGTAACCCAAGGTGAATTCACATTACTTTAACTTTCTGTTAAATACTTTCACACAAAAATCATTTAAAATTGATAGTTCATTATTTATACACTGAATTGACGACGGATTTTCCCGTTGTTCCCGATCATGACAAAGAGCACAATCATGGCAGGTGTGACCGGTCGGCAGGGGATGCTCACTCCTCTATGGCACCTGATCCAACCTCTGACGTTTTGGAGGTACGTGTTTGCTCTGCTCCTATTTTGTGTTGTTTTATACCCTTTTGATCTTGAATACTGTTCGTTATCTCCATATGTTTTATTCTTAGACCCCCAAAAACATTTTTTGCTGTCAAAAACGCTTACAAAGTCAGAAGGATCGGACACAAGTTCTGAAACTAAGATGGTCTTCTCCTTAACAACATTTTGTAAATTGACAACTATAAGTACATGTGTACATATAAGGTCTGCTACAAAAACACGGTAACATTGTCCTTTGTTCAGTACATGTATATGGTCACCGGATTTGTTTGTCAGTATGTTCCGTTTTTCTCTTCAGTGTTCATCTACATACAGATGATCCTTTCAACCCTTTATGATTCATATTAAAATGTCAAAATATATATATATGGCGTTTATTAATCTATTTCCTTTTATTCTTAATTTCATGGAATAAGAGAAAGAGTGGGCAGCGATTTGATTCAGAAAGTACTTGTACAAAAATAGGACATAACATAACCATCTGTCAAAGCAGAATGACTATATCTACATTTCTCTTTATTTTAAGCATTTCAACTTAACCGTCGGTAGAATGTAGCTGCTGTGAAAGTGACTTCTAAATTACTTGATAAAACGTCGTCAATCTATTCTAAATGTCGAGTTGAAGTTCGCATAAAGTATTTTCTCTTTTTCATGTATAAAAGTTTTTAAAATAAACTCTGCTTCATACGAATATAAATACTATGGTTGGCTAATAAAGGAGCACAATTAGTGCCCATCGGAATTCCAATCGTTTGTTTGAAAACATGGTTTCCAAAGACTAATTTTGTCGGTAAAAAAATAATATCAACATCAGAGTGTAGAACAAGAGTGTTTATTTAAAAAGTATTTTTAATGAGTATTAACTACAAGATTGATGCAAAAATTTCCGAGTTCTTTCTATTGAAAATGCTGTAGTGGCATGAAAAAAACTTAGTTTTTAGTTAATAATGAGGAGTAGTTGCATAAAATGTATTTTTTTTTTAATAAGAAAGGAGTATTTTCTTTATTATTTTTTCTTTCTCTTTCACGATCGACTGACTCCAACTTAAAACATTTTTTAACCCCCTGAATTCAATTTTATTTATTCATTTAGAGGTTTTTTCATCACATTATAATCTTTTTTGACTTCATATTCACAAGCGTTTTTTTTTTAAGTGAAAAAATCCATCTACCATCCCATTGTTTTGTCCTTAGTCAGGAGAGAGCATGGGGTCTCTCATCGTCGGATACCGAGGGATTAGGGGACGACCATTTGATTCTTTTCTGAGGGGGGGGCCTGGCAGATTTTGGAAATAAATAATCTGTCCCTGAAAATGTTGAAAATAAATAATCTGTCCTCCACTACAGAGAAAATAAATAATCTGACCTTGACTTCTGATAATTAAATATTGTAAAAATACCTTTTTTATTTACGTGTAATTTAATCTCAAAATTCTTCATTTCAAAAAAAATTTTGGCTCGCTTCGCTCGCCATTTTTGAACCAAATAGTATTTAAAATCAGATTACCAGACTGGATACTTAAGTCAGTTTATCAACATGACAATGTGTACTTAGTAGGTGTGATGAATAACTTTAAATACAAACCAATTCTTATACACTACAAAAGATAAATTTTCTAGTCGAATAATTATACTTTCCAGATAAATTAATACAAAATATACACTGGCGGATTTAAGGGGGACGTACATGTGTACGACCCCAGGCCATCCCTTAAAATTTCAAAGTATGATACGAAAAATAATAATTATGCCATACTTTGGGACAATACCAATATTTTTGTGCCTAGTTTTACTCTAAAAATACACAAAAACCCAAGAGCTTCAGGGGGCTTCGTCCCCTGAACCCTTTTCATTCAAAGTATGATATGACTTAATAATGTCAAACTTTGGTACACATCTATGATGATCTAACCAATTCTTACAAAAGTTTAACTCATATACATATTGAAAAACCCAAAAACTTCAGGTGGCTTTGTTCCCTTAATTTACTTCATTCAAAATACGGTATGACCAGTATTACTTATATCATACTTTGGTTCATAATAACCAATACCACTATAATAGTGCCTGGTTTTACTCTTAAAATACACGAAACCCCAAGAGCTTCGGGAGTACTCCCTTGGCCTCCACCAAGGCTTCGCCCAGGACCCACTGGGGCACTTACGGCGGCCCCAGACTTCTTGCCTAAACAAAGTTCTACATGTCCCCTCCCAAAATCCTGTATCCGAATATGGTATATAAATGATTAGTCTTTTAGAATCAATTGATCAAGGTACGGAAATACATAGAAGAAAATAAAGAATCTGTCCTTGATAATCTTGAAAATAAATAATCTGTCCTCGACAGGCATGAAAATAAATAATCCGTCTCAAAAAAATTTGCCAGGCCCCCCCCTCAGGATCAAATGGTCGTCCCCTTAGCTCGTCTTGAGTATAAGACGAGTTCACCCCTGGGTATCCGACGATGGGGGTTTCTGTCCCCAAGCACCTCTGTCAAAGACAAAAAGAAATTTTCTGAAGTGTCTGAAATTATTAACTTTCGAATAAAGTTTTAAAATACATCAAATAAAATTTTCACTTATTTCGTTATTCTGTAGTGATTTTAAAAAGAAATGAGATGTTTTTATACCTTGAAGTTTCGCCGTAGATTTTAAACAGTTTACTATTTGATTCTATTCAAAGAACTTTATTCGGTTATAACCGATATTTGCCCCCCAAATAAAACTTTGACGGAGAAATATTAAATTATATTCTTAAACAGGGGGATATATGCTGACATCGAAGCACTGGATATTTTCATAAGCAATGGCGTCATATGTTTGGAATGACGTCACGAAAATGACGTAAGTTTAAAATTTCCATGATTTCTACAGAAAAATGTATATATATTACGTCGATATTTTGAATTAAAATCACCGAGCGCAGGTCTGATCAGGCTCAATATTTGGATATAATGTGTAGAATGATATTATCAATGAAATTGTAAATATTGTTCCTGAGCAAACTTGCGCTCTATAATTTTTAAAACTAAAATTGTTGAAATGTCCATTTTGCCCTCTTTCTAAAAATGATATAGAATCGGGAGGTATATACTATCCCAAATCGGACTAGTTTGTGACGTCATAAAAACAAAAATTGTCAATAAACTACTTTGAAACTATTATATATTATGCTAATTTATATTTCTTATACAATTTATAGAATTCAACACATTTCAAGAATTTTTCAAAATTTGACTTTTTGGGGGGCAAAGATATGCAATATACCGCATAAGTTCTTTGGTATGAGTCTTAAAGTATGCAGTATGCGGTATATAGGCCTAGTTCTTCGTAAAGTTATTAGAAGAAAAGAAAAATGAGATCTTTCAAATCTTTAACTACTTATTGTTGTTGAAGACATAAGTAAATATACCTTGAATATCTAATTTAATCAAAATAATCCTTTTTTTGCATTTTTTCCTGTGATTAGTTGAAACTTTAACAAACTGAAAGTAGAACCGACTTTCATTTCTGTGTTAAAAACAGCTAAACAGCAGCACGTGTGTAACATGACATCCAACGAGGTACGTATGTGGTGTTGTTCAATGATCAGACGTTTCATTTTTATGTCATATCAAAGAATATACAATAAATCTGCTATTTACTGATGTGAAACCCCTGTGCTTGTCGTAATCGTTGTCTAGAATAACTGGTGTATCATCAATGATTGATGGTGGTCGCAGAATGTTAGAAGTAGAAATAAATCTACACCCTATTTTTGTAACTTCATAATAGTTCAGCTTTTTAATTATAAAAAATATTGAAGTTAAAGTAATGTGCCCTTGTGTGAAACATTTTTATTACATACAATAAAATTAAAAGCAAACCTTAGTTCATGTTTGCTTAATTTAATGAAAAAATAAAGAAGACTTATATCATTTTTTTTTAAATTTTCATCTCCTTTTTTAAATCTAGGTTTTATTGACAAGTGAAACAACAGGACAGCTGTGGAACGTGTGTGTATGGGATGTTGAGTCAGGAACCAGTGTTGTCACATATAAAGGAGGGACAAGTGCCCCCCACGGCTTGGCTGTATTAGGACAACAATATCTCATCAGTGCATCTCCCACAAAACCTGTGTTAACGTTATGGCCACTTCATAAAAGGGTATCAGTTAATTAACTTTTTAAAAAAAATTTCAGCTTCTGTCATAAAGTATATAGGTCCCTGATAAAAGTACTTGAAAAGATATTGAAGATGGACTTACTACCATATCAACTGTAAATATCTTTATATTTACATTATAGTTGTACATATTTAAGATGTATGCATGTCTTTTGAGAATTATACATGTAATGCAGTGGTTTAGGCCATCAGGATACCAGCTTGGAGAGTTCAGTTAAAAGAGCTAATTTGGTCTGGGGTTTGATTCTTGGTCTACCCAAACATATTTTCATCTTTCCTGTAATTTTGGTTCTATTAATCAACCCTTAAACTTGAAGATAAAAGCCCTGTCATGGGACATCAGAAAACTTGAGTTGTGCATTTGAGGATAAAGACATTGATTTAAAAGCTTGAAGAAAGGTAATGGCTTTGGCAGTAAATATCAGTCAAAGTCTTGGTAGCTCAATTGACTATAGTAACTATTAATGCAAAGGTTCTGGGTTCAGTTCCCATTCCTGGTTTACATATTCTACTTTCCTGTTATTATATAATTTATTAATGTATACTTGTGTTTGCTTTGACTGACAAGAAATAACAAAAATGTATTTGCTGCAAGTAATCGATAGAAAAAAAAAAAAACAGTCAAATAATTTTCTTTTCATCAGGACAATACATGTACCAAGATGGTTTGTCCAGGAATTGTATCAGCCATCACTGTTACAGAAGACGGGGCATACTGTGTCGCTGCTATATCAGAGAAAATCTACATTTGGCAGGTAATAAGTGGTTTAAATTTATTTGTAAACCTACATAGCTGCAGATCTGTAGCTCTCCGAAAAAATATATATTGATAGACCGGAGAGCTACAGAGCCACCCATTGAAAAAACTGTATATTTATTGCACACAAAAAATGCGCTCGGTTCTCGATTTATTTCTCCATGTTTTTAAAGCTGTAATCTCAAAATATTACTAACCATGTCTTCCTAACATATTCTTTGACTCTTTCCACAACAAAACATTCCTCATAATTGTTGTTAATAGTCCTCCTGGCCCTGATATTGCAATCATCTGACATTTCGCTTATTTATACTGCCATTTTGGTTTCAAAGATAATTCGGTCCAATATGCTTCGTTCAGATGTCAACTACGAAAGAACTTGATAGAGGAGAGAGTAATTTTTTGAAATCTTCCAATTTTTGCAAGTGAGGTAAGAATTTGGAAAAATTAATCAAGAATCGAGCGCACTTTTTTGTGCGCAATAAATATACAGTTTTTATACGCCCGTCCCCGTCTTAAGACGGGACGTATTATGTTATAGGCTTCATGTCCGTCCGTCTGTCCACTCGTGTCCGGCTCATAACTTTAATACTATTAGGCCTAGGACTATCAAACTTTGTCAACTTATACTTCTTGGGTGGACGGTGTGTCGCGCACAATAAGTAGGTCACTCTGACCTTTACTAAAGATGCTATGGCCAAATAAGGAAAATTCCTGTCCGGCTCATAACTAGAAATCTATTAGACCTAGAGCTATCAAACTTGGCAAAAGGATACATCTTAGGTAGAAGGTGTGTCGCAGCTTATTTCAAGGTCACTGTGACTTTTAATTTAAGTGAATTTTTTTTAAAAACTATTTTTTTTTAATTTTCTATTTCATAATCCTAAAAAATGTAAAAATATAGTTGTATCTTCGTTAAAAAATATTAAATCAAGTAAAAAACTTATTTTTTCATCATATACTTTACAGAAATCTGTAAGAAATGTTAATATGTTATAAGAGGAATGCAGTTTGTCCCATGGGCATAATTAACAAGCACTGGTCAAGGAGAATTTTGATAGCAGAAATTTGCATGTCAAATTAGAGAGAAATTAATGAGTTTATTGTCAAGAGGTAACTGGAAGACCATCTCTGACCATGCAGCTGTTGTCTCTTGGGAGTTGGGCAAAAAGAAATGGCTCCATAGTTGCTTGTGTTAATTAAGAGTTCTTGATGGCTAGTTCAGATAAAGATCTTTCAATTAGTTATTCGGTGTAATGTAATTAAAAGAAATTGATGTTTTAAAATACAGTATATGATTAAAACTAAATTAATATTGTATGATACAGATATAATGAAAACTAATTATACATGTGTACATTGAAAAAAAATACATTTCAACTTTTATATATTGCAACAAATTGCAGAGTGCCATGTCTTATAAAATTTTATAGTCTAAAGAATGATTTATTTTTGATGTTTTTTAGACTGTAGCATTTTCAATCAATCATAAGATATTCAATAAAAAAGCGCTATATAAGGATATTAGTTAAGCTCTAACTCAGCCAGTTTAGAGTTATATGATGTATTATTTCTTATAATTATTGCCTACCTCTTAGAGATGTATGTACAAAATTTTAAACGTGATAAGGAATGGAAATTAGATCATTGAAATCAGTGTCAATCTTGTAATCTTGAACTTGGTAATCAAGGTTACCTGACTTTCTTGCACTCTACATGCTCTAATTACCAATTTATGATTATTGAACAATATTTGATGGGCGTATCATGCTGTGGCGGGACACTTTATTTCAATGGGTGGCACTGTAGCTCTCTGGTCTTTCAATTTGATCTTTTATTGTATATCATTTGCACACACATTTACAAACATATAAAGATAGTATAGATATTTGTCAGAATTCTGAAAATTAATTTTTTCCTTTATTTTTTTTTTTTACCAGACCTGTACCGGGCGGCTACTTGGTGTATTGAGCCGCCATTATCAGACTATTACCTGCTTAAAGTGTTCCTCTGGTTTAATTGTGTCTGGTGGGGAAGACAGTCTTGTCATTGTGTGGTCACTAGGAAAGTAAGTTCATTTATGTAACACATGTAGACTCAGAGCAACATCATAGTGATATCAATGAACTATTTTATTATAAAACTATAACAAAGTATGTACAATATTCCAGAATCTTTATTGAGCTTATCTCATGAAAATAAATGAAGACTTGAGTATAGAATTTAAGCTTTTAATATACTGCCAGTTTAAAGATTGAGGTTATCTGTGTTAAGGATAATACAATGTAATATATTAAAACATATACCGGTATGTATAATATACAAATTTTAAAGTGACTGCATGCTCATTTACAATAAATTTTAAATAACTGAAGTATTTTTTCTGTTGATACTGAATCCCTCTTTCAGAGCCCTTTGTGACCAATCAGAGAGCAGAGCCCCCGTGTCACCTGACCAGGTGTGGTCCAGTCACTCCCTCCCTGTCACAGATGTCCATGTGGGGGTGGGGGGACACCTGGCTAGAGTTGTCTCCTCCTCCCTTGACCAGACTTGTAGACTCTATGACGTTAACAGTGGGGAGGTTCTCTGTACGTTCGTGTTTGAGGTGGGCATTTGTTCTGTCACAATGGATGCGGCAGAGTTCAGGTTATTTGCAGGGGGCAGCACTGGTTCCATATATGCTGTTAATTTATTTGAAAAGGTAAGTTGTGTGTATTTCACCAGCAGCAGCACTTAATGTACATGTATATTTATTTCACATTTTTATGATAAAGACTAATACCTGTATACATCGATCATGATCCCTTGTAGTTGATGTTACAATTCACAATGCAGGCATTTTTTTTTTAAATAATGACAACAGAAAATATTGTTTATAGCCAGTGAGAAGAGAGAGACACATAACTGAAAACAGAGAAGACAGCACCTGCCAGAGATTTGATGGTCATGAGTAAGTAAGCTTCTAACAAAATGAATATACAACAAAAAAAAGTCTAGATAGCAAGAAAATTTCAGTATTATTATATCACAATGTCCCGTAGAATAAAAGCTATGAATCATCACTCAGTTCATCTTGCATGGTTTTACTCTTGTTGTTTTTTTAATTTTTAGTACATATATTTTAATCCCTTATGATTTTAAAATTGTTTTATTGCAAGTTCAGTTGTAACTATATGTTGTTTTCCTGGTAGAAAACAAGTTGGTTGTCTGTGTATAACAATGGATGGATGTCAGCTGGTATCGGGTTCAAATGACCACAAAGTCAAAATCTGGGATATATTTAGCGGACAGTGTATGAGAACAATAGAACACAAAGGTAAAAGGAACATTCTTCACTCAGTTTTTTAAGAAGCATCAATGTCATGATTTACCTGTACAGTTCACAGATGTTTTTACAGATACAGTTACAAAAATATGATAGCAATTATTTGATGATCATGTAATAAGGAAATAATTGTGGAAAAAATTAAAATATGCATTCATCATGCATGTACATTTTGTGTAACTTTCATCTGAAAGTATGTTTGATATATATATGCATGTATGATTTACATACAGGTCCTGTGACAAACACATTACTGACCATGGTCCCTCCTGGAATTGTAAACCCCGAGATTAAGTGTACCCTTCCTCTCCGGACATTCCAGAGAGTGTTCCATTCTGATGCCCAGGAGGAGGGTAGTGAGGCCACACTGAATGTCCACCTCACCAACACTGATCCAGAGGTAAGATACAATTGTATATCATGCAACACTGCAAAGTCAGGAAGTTCTATCATTGTTCGTTATATGTGTTTAGAATAAAAATCTTGACAAAGCTACTGATTTTGTTGCTTGTTGTATTATCAATGCTTGGAAAAAAATCTTATCAAGCTGGGATTTAATATAGGCATATACATGTAGTGTAAACTCTTCTTCAAATTTTTTTTCCAAAGTCAACAGCAAATCCATGATCAATAACATATTCTGACAATGACATATTAATTTGCATTCTCCTTCAAGTACATGTAGTTTAGATTTCAGTTTGTTCAGATCAGCTTGAGGGTGCAGTAGGGAATCAGAGTTTACAATGGAGATTTTAATAGTTTGAAATCACACTAAATTTTAATTGTAATACAAAATGTACTTATACTACATGTATTAGCAAACCCTACCTTAGGTATGTCGAGTAGATTTTTTTTAATGAGTTCTGAGGTTAGAAGTGCATGTGCTGAAATCAGATATGATCCTTATCTTTTTACAGGAAGAAGAAGACATTTTAAACCCCAACTCAGAAATTCTTATGGATTTAAAATACAGATCAAAGGAAACAGAGGTAATAATTCTCTTACAATCTCCTTTTCAGGAAGTTCAAATTTGTTGTAGGGGAATAATATTATTGGAATGCTTCTTTGATAGTATTTCTCAATAAACTCCTTTAGTACATGAAGTATAGAAGCTGCATGCTTATGAATCAGAAAATCTTTATTTTTCTTATTGAACCATGTTTGCTAAAAGAGATTGTGACAGAAAGGATAAATTAAAACTGATGAATTTGCATTCCAAAATGAAGTACAATCATTTATTTTTTTTTTATTTTAATGTAGATTATGGATACCCATGATGCTCCCTCAGAAGAAGTAGATAGAAGAAAACAGATCCCTAATGATTCTTTGGACATTTTAAAACTAAAAAATGCAAATAAAGAATTATTTCATTTTGCTGTTAGTACACTATTAAATAGTAAAGACAAATAAACTGATGTGTTCCATATTTCTTTAATTTATTGTTTTTTTCTTTTTCATTTTAATACTATTAAAATTTTTATTTAGTTTGATAATGTTTTATTTTCTTGGTTTTTTTTTTATTATTTAAAAATAAAATATACACTATGCCTGTAGGAAGAAGTATGGGTGTATTTGAGGATTATACAAACAAGGACACGGCAAGGCAGAACATACCTTCTCAAAGAGCATATCTATATAAATCAATTAAGGTATCATTCAACATCAATCATGTTGCAAATTACATCACTTCTGTTTTTCATAGAATTAACTCACTCACAGACAAGCAAACACATACAATATGATAAATTCATTGCAAGGGGATAATAAGATTTTTTTTAAATGTTAAATCTTATTATTTATTTAAAAGTAATTTATATCAAAGTAATCAGGTAAATAAAATGCACTAAGTCTTGTTTCTGCAGTGATGTATTTAATAATGTCTGGTTTCTATCAATTTTTTTAACCCAAGACTATAATACACATAGTTTAACTTGCTATGCATTTAATTAAATAATTTGATTAAAGTAATAATTTTTTTTAAGAAAGAAGAGATTGTTCAGTAAATATGATTGATTTTAAATTATAATACCAAATTCATTTTTGTTTTGTTTCAAAAAAATTAATATTTTCAAAAAGGTCATATTTTGATGAAAACAAAAATATGCATTTTTTTTAAATCTGAAAATATCAAAAAATTGAAAATATTAATTTATGAATATTTGAATGATGTAAATAAAAAAAGTCTGGATATGGACAAATTTTTTTTTTCAAACTGTGATTTATGCTCTTTTTCATGTCAAATTATCTTCTTCTTTTTCTTTTTGAATATGGGAAATGTTGAAATATTTTAAATGTTATTTTTAAAAATGAGCTAACTTTGATCTAAAGGACTATTTCCTCTTATTAGACCATCCACATTGTCTGGTCACGTTTCATTGAGAACCAGTCAAACGGGTATTTACATCGTCGGCCAATGAGAAGTCAGGTTGAATAAACAGAACGATTGACTGAAAACGTGATCATTTTGCAATTGTGTAACGATCAAAAAAGAAGAGGGACTTAAATGCGCGAGTATAAAAAGGTTAGAAACATGTACGTTTGTATTTTAAAGTTTTATTTGCTTCTTTATGATTGTGTTGTCATTGCAATATGCATCCATTCCTGGAAATTATAAATCGGATAACAGGGTAAAATGATCAAACGATAACAAGAATGACATGTGTATTTTTTAATGATATGCAAAATGTTGTATGATCGTATTTAAACTGACCTTGCTACCATTTTTCTCAAGTTTAAGTTCTTTTAATTAATGAACTGAAAAAACAAAGTTGTCACAGCACTAGTATTTCTAGACCTTTGATCACACTTTTATATGTTTACTAACAAAACAAGGGTCGAATCAGTAATTAAGGTCTTCCGTTTCCAACGGAAGACCTTCTACTGATTCTGATGATTAAGATTATTCTTATTATTCTTTTTTTTTTCCTTTTCCTAGACGCCAACTTTGAGGCCTCATATTTCACTCATTTCTCAATGGATTTTGCTCAAATTTTCAGAGTTTATAGACTTTACTAAACTCTATCAGAATGCTATCTAAAATTTCAAAAAGTCACTTCCGGTTTTGAGTTATTTCCCTTTAAACGAAAATTTATAGGCTTTCGTTTCCAGACAAAGGCTCAGAGACGGCTAAAGCTGGAGCAGAAATTCTACTGATTTTAGATAATAGAAGGATTGAAGTTGTGCATAGCTGTTTTTGTTTTTCGATTTCTCTATTCAAAATGATGCTGTATAGGGGTCAAAAATTAGAACGCCTGAAATTTACACATATTTTGCTTTTTATCTTCTAAACTAAAAATATTTTGTTAAAACATGTAGAACAAAAGTTGTGCAGCATCACAAGATCTTTCAAATGATATCTCGAAAAAAGGGCTGACCCCTAAATTAAGGGATCTAGAGGGGCCAAAAGTTTTTTCCAGATATCTCAAAAAAGTATTGAGAATTTGTAATACATCCAAGAAGCGAAGTTGTTCAAAATGCCAAGCTTAATCTATTGAAGTCGTCAAAATGCGTCCAGCGACGTCACTTCCGGTCAAACCGGAAGTAGTCAGAAAATGCATATTTTTGCCGTTCTTGACAAGTTTTTGGGTAACATATGTCACTGGAAGCATAAAATCCAATTTTCCGTCCGTTGACATCACTTCCGGTCAAACCGGAAGTAGCCAAAAATATCTTATTTTTTAAGGTTTTGATGCAAAATTGAAATTATAAAGTGTTTGGAGACGACTAAGCTCATTGCTTTCTTTTGTTAACGTCACTTCCGGTCAAAAAAGGACGGAAGACCTACTCGTTGCTTTGCAACGAGCTTTGCTCTAGTTCATGTATACATTTTGTAGTCTGGCGGGTATAAAAAAAGTGGTGTAATATTTATGAATAAGTAGATCACAAATAAGAACGCTATCCAAAGTCTTAACGAGGCCCAATCTAGTTGGAAATTACGAAAACGGAATGATAAAAATTTTTAATTCTTGGAAATAAATCTGTATGTATTATGCTAAGAAAAATTAGAATGAAATTTTGTTACCTTGCCTTTATTGCAGTCAAATGGGGGCACTTGCAAGATATGGACCATTTTTCGTGCTTTTATACACAATTACATACTAAAACTCCGCAATAAACAAAGGAATTGACAAATAAAAAAAATAAATGATGAAATGTTTTGTTTTTCACATATATCATGCAATTTGCATCCTTCTTTTAAAAAATGAAAAGAAAATTGGAGGTAGCCTTTATTGCAGTGAAAAGGGGGCATATCAAAACACAAAAATAGGACTTATTTTATTCAACTAGATATTTTATCAGTCGCAATGGGTTTACATAACATCAACAAACTATTGTAATACAGTATTAGTTTCTATAACTTAAATAATTCTTACATTATAAAATAATATTCTCTCCACACTCAATAAAAAATAGTGAGTATAAACACTTATACATGTTCGAGGAGAAAGACTAAAATCGTTTACCTTTGGTTGTAGCGTTGTTTTCTAACTCACAAATTGAAATAAAACAAGATAAAATTTATAAATCTGTACCAAGAAATTAATATCCCAAATTAAATTATGTTCCAAAGTTGTTTATTGATAACAAAAATATTTTCTAAAAACATGTTAATAATAGAAATGCCAGAATGAGGGAGCTTTCAACAAGCACAGTCTATAGAGCTAACAGGTATACATGCAAGATCATCGAAACATCTTAGCGCAATTTGACGTCATTTATTTGTGACATTATTGTATTCAATTGTGACGGCAGTCAAGGGTACTGTGACATGCCTGAGTTGACGCTGATTTGAAACGTATGCGCAGAACAAGTAGATCGGGCCTCGTTAAGGATTGAAAATTATACCACTTTAATAATATATGGACTTTTGCATGTATGACCAATTAGCTAGAGGGTGTTCTCACTGTGGATCGAACTTACAACTGCCTGAGCTAAAGGGTTAACCCACTAGCTATATAGTACTACGTCATTGTTCTGAGCCTCGGTCCAGAGTCTGCATATAGCTCTTTCCTACCTGTGGCTGCTTGATCACAAAAAGTGCCACAATCTTGAATAATTATGCCCTTTATTGTGAAATCATTTTCAGTCTTTGACAAGTTTTGTTTCCATCCCAATTTGAAATCAACAATTTACATCAGCAGTATACATTAGCTGCAGAACTGTAGCGTTATGGATTCACTATATACATGTACATACAACACATTATAGCCACTTTTAACTCTGTTACACATACTTTCCCCCTCTTTTTTCTTGTCAATGAGATAAATTACACTGGAAAATCTAGCAACTGAGACTCATGATAGAGGTTGCATGTCCACACTGAGGCTTGAACCAACCACTCTAAGATTTAAAATCCAACACTCTACCAACTGAGTTAAAGGGTTTACCCACTAGCTGGTGCTATATTATAAGAGATTGGCTTCACCATATACAACTTAGACAAATTTAACTCTGTTACACATCTAAATAATCTTTTTTTAACATATCTGCAATTATTGCTACAAAGTGTTGTTTTACTATTACCATGTATTTTATTGTACGTCTTAATAAGAATGACATAGTTCCCTTCATTAGAACAAAAAATATCAGTAAAATTAAAAAAATTGGTTTTGAAGTCAAATAAGATTAAATTGTAAAGTTTATCAAGTTTATCGCTGTTAGGAGACAAAATTGTATATGGTATATATTTGATGTAAATCATTTTTTGCCATAAACTTATTTCCATTGACTTTCTGTCAATATTTGTTCAAATTTGGATCCTTTTGGATACTGTAGATAACAAAATGGTACATATAGAAATGTTTTTAAAATCTTCTTTCTTTTTGATCTTGTCAAGAACAACAATTAAAAAACATGTATTGTCATTATATATAAAAACATCCTCAATAGTGAAGATTGATGTGAACTCAAATCACCCCCCCCCCC
>PRKT01000101.1:448681-470622 GCA_003671525.1 Saccostrea glomerata | reverse complement strand
CCCCCCCCCCCCCTCCCCCTCCTCTCCCCTGGAAAGGGTGGGTCCACTACTGGTTATCAGTGTTGTTATAAAAAATTTAGGGAAAATGTCTGATGAAAAGAAAAAAAAGAAGTGACATTGTTAAAAGTGACTTGGGTGACTGTTATGGCCTTTGGGCCTATATAGTTTCATTTTTTTTTTTGCTCAAATTAGAAAAGATCTGAAAGACGCATTTTTGTTCCTGCCCTTTGTTGCTTTAGTGCAGATTGCCCATATTGATAGATTGCACGTTTTCTGGAAACCAGCCAAACAGGTATTTATTCGCTCTGTACCAAGGGTCAGGAAACAGAACATTCAATCCTTTGGAAGCAAAATTTTTTAATGCATGTTTTGTATCCTATTGTCAAAAGATTCACATGTTAAACACAAAACATATTTAAAGTTGCAGTAATATTATTTTCTTACTGGTAACTAATATTCTGTGCAGTATTACACAATGCTCAGAGATTTAATAAATGTTTTTGATATATATACATTGTATAGCACCAATACACCAATAAATAATTCAAAAGACTCAAAGGTAATGATTGGGCCAGGACTTCAGCTTGGCTGCCAATAAGTAGGATATCTTTATTGCATCAATTGGATTTTTTTTTATATCTTTTTGTTTAGAAAATAAATTATTAAAAAAAAACATTTTATTAGAGCTTAATCATAACATATGACAAATTATTCAAAAGAATATGTACTTTAATTATTAAAATATTTCTATCTCAGAGGAGGGTAAACCTCTCCCAGACTTCTTTAACCCCCAACCCACCCCCAATCTTTATAGAATCCTGACAATTGCCCTGGGAATACTGGAGTAACTATTAGCCTTTCTAGATCAAACATTTATGGCCATTTTATGACTAATATTTTGTGTTGATCGAAGCCTAGTGTATTTGCCTACCCTAAATCACAGTAATAAAAGAGACAGTCTCAACAAATGTACATGCACAAGTACTAAGTTTTTGAAACTATTTTATAGGGCTAATGATTGAGATATAGTTATATTATTATGTATTTTTCAATCAACTTAATAGGAGAAAAATACTTCAGACAGAAAATTTATTCAGGAAAATGAAAAATAAAATACTTTCTTATGTAGAATTAGTAAATGATGAGCAATTGGAAGGAAGAAGACATCATACTTTTCCTGTTTTGATACGCCAACTGACTTGTATAACAACAGGCACTTAGTACTTATCATGATAATTTTATATAAGTATAAAGCAGAAACAATGAAGGAGCGATCCATGTCTGACTTATTATTCTATTTATTTTCTTCTTTTTTTTTGACAAAAAGAGATTTTGTATTTAATGTTAAATCCATATTCAATGATAAAATTTATCCATACAGAACAAAACTAATTTCCTGCCAATAAAGAAATCTTTTCTGTCAATACTAGACTTTACCTTTATAAACGGTCATATATTTTAGGTATATGCATACATTTAAAAGGTGAACAACAGTTGTGAAAAATTAAATGCCAAACTTTTTAACATGTAATATGAAATATATGCACACAACAAACGGGGTATTCGAGAAAATCTCAATATTTTTGAAAGGTTCATGAGTTCATATTTTATTTCAGAGGAAGTAATGAGTACATTGGATTGTGAATTCATTGTAGATCCACAACTAGCTGTGGTAAAAACGAATTGATCTACTCCCTTAGTAGCAATCAGTGTACACATTGTGCATTCATTACGTTGCAGTCATAGCATTTATAGTTTTATGGACACAATCAAATATTAAACAAGAGGGATCAATACTAGCATCAGTTTAGTCTCTGTGAAAAATGAAAAAAAGCTCTCTAGTTTTTCAATAATGGTTGATTCATTGGAGTGTGAAAAATGAATTCTGTAAGGTTGGCTGTATTGCCTTTGGATGTATTGGACAGTGAGGTTGTTTAGATATACTCAATGACACACGGACACTGTCCACATCAAAGGTGATTCAGTGTGTCCTTGTTATTGATTCTGTGTTTATTCAGGCGCGGTTCACTCAGTTCAGAAACTAGGATATTTTAAATTATGAGTATATTTTATTTTAGGCTATATTTTTGTATCAACAACATGAACAAGTAATTGTATAAACCTTATATAAAAAATAATGTAAAGTAGCACTGTAAAACACAAATAATAAAAGTAACACTCTTATGCAGCCAGCTTTGTATTAAATAAGAGAACTATTTTTTTCTAATTAGCTTATACGTCACTGTTATAGCTGTATTTATGTACATGTACTTCCAGTTTCCTTCATTGGTATATTATAACCGTCAGATTGTCTGACACAGGATTACTATGAAGATATACAGAGTTCAGTAGTACGCATGATTCAGAGAACTTGCTGAGCTTTCGTTACTCTAACCACGGTTATTTTCTCTTCAGATGATGAGAGAGTTCAGTACATCAGTTGTGACTTTACCCTGAACCAATAGCTTCCTGTGTCCAGTAACTGTCCAGTTATAAAATATGGGTTTCTTCAGCCAGCTGTGGCTCCTATCCTGGAAAAATTTTACTCTTAGAAGGAGACAGAAGGTAAGAAATGAACAAGTTTAACATCTGATCACACATTGTCATTTACTTTGAATGTATTATATTTGGAGTGTACAAAATTTGGCGGGAATTAAGTTTTCAACAGGTTAGCATAGATTCGATTTTACCCCATCTGAATGTACTAGATAGAAATTATGATATACAAAACATTTAGCGATGTACTTGATTTAACAGACTGCTTTTTCACCAAAATCACTGAAAAGAATACACTGCTACATGTAATATGTTTACAGTATTATTTTATTCTATATGTGATGATGTTTTGTGATTGTTTCTGTAGTTCCGGCTGGTAGCGGAGACCGTCTTTCCGTTGGCATTATTCATCATTCTAGTCATTGTAAGGACCAGACCAAACCTAAAGGTCCCTTACACAGAGTGTAAGTATACACATATACATATGAACACATAAAGCGTTAAGAGCTGCAGTTCTGAGGCCAGTTATAGGCCTAGCCCTGCCTGTTACACTTGCCACAATTTTATAAAGTCTTTAGAAATTTAACTTTCTTAAGGCCAAAGAGACACTGTTATATTGCTGTTATGAAATAATATTTTTCATCCTTGCAAATTAAGATATATGAAAACTTTTGAGAATGTGTTTGGTGCTATTAGATTACAGTGTTAGATGTGTAATTGTTATATATACCCTGGTAAGTTACATTGTATATTGTTATATGTTATGTAGGTCACTTTGATGGGAACGCCATGCCCAGTGCTGGTGCTCTTCCCTTTGTCCAGTCTTTCCTGTGTAACTTCAATAATCCGTGTAATTCCAAAGTGACGGAGGATGAGAATTCTGGGACGATCGGTAGTTTTGATCAGTCAACGTAAGCTAAAGCACATTTCCTGTTCTGTGGTTCTGTCTTCTTCACTAAGATTAAATTTTATCAGATTTGTCTTACATTTGCCCTGGAAATGACTTAACAGTTTTCTTCCTGTTTTTCAGATTAACCAAATTGATAAAAGATGTATCAAAAGTGTTAGAAGATAACTCCATCATAACTCTGAGTCATATATTGCAAGATTTTGGGTTTTATTCTAGAGTTTTAGACAATGTACGCAGTGGAAATTCTTCAGGTATAAGTGATTTATGTTGCCATTAGATGCTGCTTGAAACATTGATTTACATACCCTAAACTAAGATTTCAATAAACCATATCTTCTTTAGAATGCATTTCTTCACCCTGTATAACAAAATATACATTAAGTGGAATTTGACAGCTGTGTAATTCTATTTAAGCCTGCTTCCTTAGGGTTTGGCATCTGGTTATAAAACTTCACACAAAGACACTGAGATTTCTTTTACTGTGATTTAATATCTAACTTGAATATGTTGCCAATATAATTAACTATTATTAACTGAAATACTATAAAGGATATTTCATATATGATATTAACTGGTATTTTGTCTTGTGTAGGGAATTTTACCATAGGGAATGTGATTGTAAACCCCCAACAGATAGTCGACAGTTTCCAGGACAATGACACCCGACAGGCCATCATTGATCTCCTGGGAACCAGCATCAATCTCAATCTGGTAATATATATGATGTACTTAATTTTGACATGTATTCCTTACCAAACACAAAGTGTTTAATGTTATTGATAATGTGACATATAAAGTCTATGGCTTAGAACGCTTAGAATGCTTAGAACTTTGAACAGTGTATATATAATGTTGTATAAAAGTAAATTTTCTTGTATTTTTCAGTTGAATGAAACAGTTGTAAATGACATTTTAGAAGATGTAGGGGTTTGTAAAATCCCTGATCTGAACGGAACGGGAATCGATCCCTCGACAAACCTGACACTCACACAGGCTCAGTTCCGCAATCTGATCTGTGACCAGGACCAAATTTCTCAAATCTTTAATTTCACATCCGATGCTGCGCGAGACCTGGTGTCCATTCAGTTGTGTAATCTCTCGAACCCTGAGAGTATAAACAACGTAATTCTGCTGCTGGATGCTCTACAGAGGGACTTCAATTCCACTTCTCTACTGGACCAGGTGGGCAGCTGAAAAATACATTTATAAATGTTCAATTATCCTTTTATGTAGAAAAAACTGAGTAGCCATATTTAACAGGGCTGGTTTATTAGTTTTATAGCAAAAGTTTAATTTATCCTATTTCAGTTAAGGAGATTTGCCATAGCCAATGCGGGGGGCATCGGTGGAAGCCCAGTGATAGATGCTGGTGCTCTGGCTGCTTTGTTGAAGGCATACCAGGATGTAAGTTGTTGGATGTAAAATGTTTTGTGAATGCATGTACTTGAATGAAGGTTTATTAGTGTTTATTTTCATTCTGCAGTGTTTTAGATCATTGAGATTGAAAAGTAATTTTAGATAAGATAATTTCATAGATGATCTTCATGAATTTCACTATACAATTCAATATTTTATTGCTACATGAATGGTCACTGAATATTACATCAGGAATTTGATGAACATTGCTACATGTATTTTGTAAAATCTGTAAGCATTCACTTATGTAAGTTTTTTTTTTTTAAATAAAAACTGAATCTAACAGCATATGAGATATTTTCTATACATTTTTCCTGGTTTGTAGATTCAGCAGCTGTCCAGTCTAGATGACCTGGTCGAGCTTTTCCAGGACTTGGTCCGGGACAGTCAAGCCACAGCGGGGTCAGGGATGGACTTTGGGAGGATGGTGTGTGGGCGGAGTAACTCGATGATTGGGAGCCTGGCTACTGGACTGGGGGGTCTGGTGGCCACGGGGGGAATACAGACGGGGGTACAAACAGGGAACAATACACTGAATGTCACCGTGGGACCATCGAAACCATCAGGAGAATCAGGTACAGACCACACAAACTGATATTATCACTCGCACAAAAACCTAATTTTAATCAAGATTTGTTCTCAGTAGCTTCATTTTATATGACTAAAATTTGATACATGTGGTAGTCAAAGTTCATCTGCCTTTTACAAGAAAAAAAATTCTCATGAATCAGCCATGTCCAAGCATATCAGTAGTCTGATTTTTGTGTTTTTTCTTCACAATGCTGTAAACATATTTATTTCCACGGGGTCATTATTCCACGGTAACTAAATTTCTGTTAATCTGCGTTTAGGAAAATATGTTGGTTTCCTAGACTGTCACTATCTGCCTTACATTTATATTAATTACGCTTGGACAAATTTCCGCAGAAAATTTGTGACCCCGTACATAGTGTAAATTAATACCAGGTGAAAAAAAAGTACTTTTACAGTATGCTATTTCTATTTGTAAAAGTCCTTCAGATATAATCAATAATATGTGTCTATTTTGTACAGGAGGATTTACTGGTATTTGTGCCACAATTAATGAAACGATGTACAGTAGACGCACCACTCGTGTCCTATGGAAGCAGATTCTGCCGATGTTACAGGGAAAGATCCTGTACTACCCAGATACACCCGCTGTCAGAAAAGTCATTAAAGAGGTATAATTACTGACTAGTGAAAGAGGTAAAATTACTGACTAGTGAAAGAGGTAAAATTACTGACTAGAGTAAGAAGTAAAATTACTGACTAGAGTAAGAGGTAAAATTACTGACTGGAAAGAAAGGTAGAATTACTGACTAGAAAAAGAGGTAAAATTACTGACTAGAGTAAGAGGTAAAATTACTGACTGGAAAGAAAGGTAGAATTACTGACTAGAAAAAGAGGTAAAATTACTGACTAGAGTAAGAGGTAAAATTACTGACTAGAGAAAGAGGTAAAATTACTGACTAGAGTAAGAGGTAAAATTACTGACTAGAGTAAGAGGTAAAATTACTGACTAGTGAAAGAGGTATAATTACTGACTAGTGAAAGAGGTAAAATTACTGACTAGAGTAAGAGGTAAAATTACTGACTAGAGAAAGAGGTAAAATTACTGACTAGAGTAAGAGGTAAAATTACTGACTTATGAAAGTGTTATAATTACTGATGAGAAAAAAGAGGTTAAAATGCTTTTGATAGAAAAATGATAGTGATAAAATAATACTGACTACTGAAAAAATAAAGCAGTTAAATTACTGCTAAGAAAAACGAAAGCAGTAAAATTATTGATGTCAAGGAAATGAATGCATAAAAAAACAATTCTCATTTGCAAAATTCATGCCTTTTGGGGGAAGGGGGGGGGGGTCAAAAAACAGAAGAGAAAAATTTAATACCATATGATTGAATATACCTGTACTTATTGCATTCTATGTAAAGTAGCTTCAGATTTCATAAAAGAAAATAAGTTCCATATTCAGATAATAAGATCATTGTATTAAAGGGTTTGTTCCTAATAATTATTTTTTTCATTAGTTGACTATTACATATATAATGTTACAATGTAATCAGGTTGTATTTACATGTAAATCACATTGTTTGTGTATTTAGGCCAACCAGACCTTTGAGGAGTTTGCCAGAGTGATCGATCTTGCCAGGAATTACAGTCAGGACTACTACTTTGAAATATACAACTACCTTAACAACAGTGCAAACATTGAATTCCTGCGGGTAAGTTTTCTGAAAGTAAACATTTGACTAAATGTGACCATGAGACTTTCCTTTTGCATACATCATATTGATGTGAAATAAATTATAGTTTCAAGGATAAGAAATACCGTATAAGTGGAAATTTTAGCGAGACGCAAATTTATTGATTTCTCCCTAAAAACTGATAATTTATTTTAGCAAGAAGTAATTTTAGCGATTGTAAAATGGTTACTAGAGAAGGTATTACAAATATAACACAATTAATATTTAGCGCTATTCATTTTTAGCAATCTCGGTAGCCTCGCTAATAATGCCAAAATTAAATCCTCCCTAAAATTTTCTACTTATACGGTAATAGGAATAGGTATTAACATTTAGATTTAGGCTAATGCTTACCAAGCAACAGTCTGTTCCTTTGTACATGGTATTGTGTGTTTGGTATATTAATAAGGAACATAATTCTGCATTAAAAGAGAAGTCAGGGTTTATATGCGCTAATTGATTTTGTCATTGTTTTCTTCCAGACTTTGACTGGTTCCTGTCTTTGTGATTTGGCTTTTGACCAGTTGAGGAACACTCAGAATATTTCTGAGGACTACAGTGCATGTGAATCACTGAACAACTTCCTTAACAATCGCAATTCAACAGGCTATGACTGGAGGAATGTCATCAATAGTACTAGAACTTTGGCTCTCGGAATTGCAGAGTTTGGAGGAGTATGTACATTGTTATATCACAGCAGCTTGTTTTATTCTGTTTTGATTGCACCGTTGAATTTGTATACATTTTATGTAATTTATGTACATTTAAGTACTGGTATTAACACTATGCCACTACATCACAAGGAAACTTCTGTGCAATGGAAACTTTGCTCTGTTTGAATGTGATTATTATTAAACATGTTTTATCAGTAGTTGATTAAATGAAAGGTTTATATATGTACATGTATATTCCTGTAGAGTACATTACAGTCCATTCTGTATATGATAGCCTGATGTTATTCCTTTTTTTCTCCAGTGCTTCAACTTGAATAAGTTCGTGGGCTACAAAAATGAGAGACAGATGATCAATGATGGTGTAAAAATGATAGAGGAATTTAAATTCTGGGCAGGTAGGAAATCAATGATCAAATTTTGGCCATTGATGGGATGTCTCTGATGGATTTAACATACACAAATCATGGTTTCTTTCTTTTTTGTAGCATTGGAGTTTAAAGTATCGGACAATGATCAGACACCCCTGCCCACTCATGTCAAGTACTCCATAAGAATGGATACAGATAAGGTTGATAGTACAACAAGAATACAAGACAAGTAAGTATTTACCTTATATCAAAGACTTTCAATCCTACCAGACAAATAATTTAAAATTCACTTAAAACACTGTTTATCTTTATTTAAGGTACTGGCGACCAGGACCTAGGTCAAGTGCTGGGCGTGACACAAAGTACATTACTTATGGGTTCGCTTATATTCAAGACATGGTTGACCATGCCATCATCAATGTTCAGACCAATAAACAAGTGTCTGTGGGAGTAGAGACCCAGCAATTCCCCTACCCTTGTTATACCAGGGACAGGTAAGACCCAGCAATTCCCCCACCCTTGTTATACCAGGGTAAGACCCAGCAATTCCCCCACCCTTGTTATACCAGGGTAAGACCCAGCAATTCCCCCACCCTTGTTATACCAGGGTAAGACCCAGCAATTCCCCCACCCTTGTTATACCAGGGTAAGACCCAGCAATTCCCCCACCCTTGTTATACCAGGGTAAGACCCAGCAATTCCCCCACCCTTGTTATACCAGGGTAAGACCCAGCAATTCCCCCACCCTTGTTATACCAGGGTAAGACCCAGCAATTCCCCCACCCTTGTTATACCAGGGTAAGACCCAGCAATTCCCCCACCCTTGTTATACCAGGGTAAGACCCAGCAATTCCCCCACCCTTGTTATACCAGGGTAAGACCCAGCAATTCCCCCACCCTTGTTATACCAGGGTAAGACCCAGCAATTCCCCCACCCTTGTTATACCAGGGTAAGACCCAGCAATTCCCCCACCCTTGTTATACCAGGGTAAGACCCAGCAATTCCCCCACCCTTGTTATACCAGGGTAAGACCCAGCAATTCCCCCACCCTTGTTATACCAGGGTAAGACCCAGCAATTCCCCCACCCTTGTTATACCAGGGTAAGACCCAGCAATTCCCCCACCCTTGTTATACCAGGGTAAGACCCAGCAATTCCCCCACCCTTGTTATACCAGGGTAAGACCCAGCAATTCCCCCACCCTTGTTATACCAGGGTAAGACCCAGCAATTCCCCCACCCTTGTTATACCAGGGTAAGACCCAGCAATTCCCCCACCCTTGTTATACCAGGGTAAGACCCAGCAATTCCCCCACCCTTGTTATACCAGAGACAGGTATATAATTTTCTTTTGTAATTTAGTCCCTATTCATGTCATACATTTCTGTTTCTAGCTAACAACATTTATTGTAGGTTTATATTTGCTTTCCTTTAATTGTAGGTTTATATTTGCTTTCTTTTAATTGTAGGTTTATATTTGCGATCTCCCGCTCCCTGCCTCTGTTTCTGGTTCTAGCCTGGGTTTTGTCAGTCGCTATGATCTGTAAGAGCATTGTTTACGAGAAAGAGAACCGACTAAAGGAAGTGATGAAGATCATGGGACTGAGTAACGCGGTTCACTGGGTGGCCTGGTTCATCAATGCGTTTATTATGATGTTCATCACTATTATAATTCTTACCATTATTATTAAGGTGAGGCCTGTTAAAACACAAACTTTTTTTTTTTTTAAATGGATCTTTGATTGTTGATCTTTTATACATTTTCTTGCAAGTACAAAAAAATAGTGCTGGCAGATTCTGACTTGGCAATGCTTCATTATAAATAATGTACTACATGTATGTACTAGTAGTAATTTTAGTTATGGTATGAATGATGAACAAATTCAATTACAAAACAAAACAGTTCATGTTTACTGTTTGATGTTTATTTATTTATTTATTTTTTTTTTACAGACTGGAAATGTCCTAGAGCACTCTGATGCGGGTGTCCTCCTCGTGTTCTTCACTGCGTTTGGAATATCCACCATCATGCAATGCTTCCTGTACAGTACATTCTTTAACCGAGCTAACCTGGCCGCCTGCGTGGCGGGCTTCCTGTACTTCATCATGTATCTACCCTACACTCTGGCAGCTCAGTGGGAGGACTATTTAACCACAGGACAAAAAGTTCTCTCTGTAAGCAAGATCAATATAGATTGACAGAGATTAATCAAAATTTGGATTAAATCAAGAGTTTCTCCATCGGTTGCTTGTTTGATTCCACGTATTTCTCAAAGTTTTTCCTCAGTCCCATCAAGTTCGAATGAGATATGACTCTAACTGGTTTACATAAATTCTTTCTGTAAACAATTGACTTATCACTTTTGAAACACCACTGAAGTTTTCAATTTAGCTAGAGCATGATATAGAATTATTACATTTGATTTTATGCTATTGTATAAACCTCTTCTTTAAATATGACTTGTTCTACCATATCATGACTCCTTTTAATACTTGTACATACATTGTTTACATGTGGATTCTTTCAGTGTTTCTCCTCTGGGGTGGCCTTTGGCTGGGGCTGTAGCTATCTGGCCCGCTATGAGGAGCAGTCTATAGGCATCCAGTGGTCTAACATTGCCTCCAGTCCTATAGTGGATGATGACTTCAACATGTTATCCTGTATCTTCATGATGCTCCTGGACTCTGTTATTTATGGACTGGCGACTTGGTACATTGAGGCAGTATTCCCAGGTATGGACACAAACAAATTAGAACTTCTTTAGGCAGTTCTTACCTTCAAACAATACAAGAGATTCAGTTCCAAACTGTTCTACTATAGGAAAAATTGTAAATAAAGGTTATATACATGCAAAAGTATGCATACACATGTGCATGTAATAAAATACACAGCACAAACAAAGATATGATGAGTTTTCAATACAAGTTTTTAAACCTGTTTTGGTCACACACTGTCAATTTAATAAATGTAGAAAAGGTAAATGAACATATCCATATATGTATAGATGAACAGTGTACAAGTATGTATAATAATACATGTATTGTAGTAGAACAATTACATGTAAGTTGCTTATTGTGAATTACATGTATCTGATAAACATGGAATGCATCATTTCAGGTCAATATGGCATTGCCAGAAAGTTCTACTTCCCTTTCCAGAAGTCCTACTGGTGTGGAGTGTCCAGTGCTAAGGCAGAGGGCAGATCCTACATGACCAACACACCTGATGTAGAGCTGGGAAATAACGGTCAGTGAAAGGCCTGTACACAAAGTAAAAACAATTCATGTTAATTAGCTGTTTGGAAATTCATTGTCAGTGTTACCATTTCAAAACCTGATTTGTTGTCTGTGATATATTTCAAGGAATTCCACTGTTGCAAATAAATCCAGGTATTTTCATTTCTAAATTTAGTACTTCTGCATGTAAATGTATTTTTTTTAATGAAAAGGTCAAACAGTAGTTCTGCTAAATATTTCAGTATTTGAACCACCCCCTCCCCATTATCTGTCTTAGCATGTTACATGTACTAATTTTGTTATTAAATTGGGATGACAGCATGACAGGCATGGAGTAAAATCAGAATGTATGGAAGAGATACAGAATATTGAATTCTGAAACTATAGTGAGTCTCGATCTTTGTTTTTTACATGCCATTGGCTCAATTTCCCCTGTGTCTATTTACATGTATGTCTCACTTTTCTCCAGCTAAGGCTTGATATGTGGTATGCTTCTTCACTTAAAAAACTATGATGGCACGATAAGCATTATATGCTGTAACGTGCCATGAAGCTGTAGAAATATAGGAATAATTAACTGCTATACCAGCTGAAGGTATTTAGATGGTTAAAGAAATGCACAGTTACTGGTTAAAATATGTCCTGGCTTTTGTCTTATCTAAATTTTTGTATGTGAACATTGCAATGTCTGTGCCTGCTTGCTATGCAGTAGTTTTAATATGTTCAAAAAAGTATTTTCATTTATATAAAAAAAAAATATCAGATATTGTTTTCTGCATGCCTTTTGTATGCAGACTTTCTTTTCAGTAATTGTATTCTTATCAGTTCTTTTGTTGCTATACAAAGTGGAAAGTTTTGCATATGAAATGGACAAAAAATACTTATTCACCATTAATTTTGGCAAAATTTCAGTCCATTGTTCATTAGTACTGTAATTATTTCAAACTTACTGTGGTTTCATCAATTTTTGTTGCCATCACTTTTCATGGATTTTTTAAAATAGATGTTTTTCGAGGATACATGATTTCATGGGACAAAAACATTGCCTATACAAATGAATATATTTCTAAATTCAATAAAAATTTTAATTCGTGGATCTGCTCAACAATGAAATCCTCAAAAATTGGTGCTCAACGAAAACTGATAAAACAACAGTATTTTTTTTCCCCAAAGATTTCTTCAGTGATTACCAGATATTGAATGCAGTGAGATCTCATTCATTTCAGATGTGAATGTTGAAGCTGAACCAAAGAACAAAAAGCTTGGTGTGTCCATTAAAAACCTTCGGAAAGTGTACAAACAAGGGAAGAAATTGGCGGTAGACAACCTCAGTATTAACTTCTACGAGGGCCAGATCACATCATTCCTCGGTCACAACGGAGCAGGGAAAACAACCACCATGTAAGGACAGCAGGATTCTTGTCATTCCTCGAGATTGTTTATGTACACAAATGTAAAACATCTCAATAAAACAAGGAAGAAACTTTTCACATGTTAAGAAAACATAGGGAGGATATTTAAAATGTTACTTTAGAATACATACTATACATTTAATATTGTTACAGAAAATCTTACAAAATACGGATGTATACATGGAATTAATTTACAGTATTCAGTTAATTTGCTCTATGAACTTGTCACTGAGGGTAAGTGCAGAAGAAGGTGTAGTCTATAGGTTTGATGTAATCCTGTAAGCAAGTTTTGGTTTACATGTCTTCTACTCCAATTACAGGTCCATATTGACAGGCCTGTTTGAGCCTACGGATGGAACTGCCTATATATATGGCTATAACATTCAGACAGAGATGGACAACATAAGAAAGAGTTTGGGAATGTGTCCTCAGCATAACGTCCTGTTTGATGGGTAAGTTTCTTAATTCTGAATTATAACACCCCTCACCCCCCCACCCACCCCCACCCCACACTCTTTAGTCAGAGGGTCAGAAAAATGGTCCTTAACGTTAAAGTAATTTGCATTGAAGGAATGGGTATATGTTAGTTCATGCAGATTAGATGGTCAACTTTTAATGGATTACTGGATCAAAATATAATATAAAACCAATTGAATTTATGAAGAATAGACATGAACAAACATAACATGCTTATCAATATTTTCTGCAGTCTGACAGTAGAAGAACACCTGTGGTTCTTTGCCCGGCTGAGGGGACTAGATAATGAGGAAGTGAAACAAGAGATGGAGCAGATGATCAAAGATGTGGGCCTACCTCACAAGAGGAAGGAACTGTCATCCTCACTGTCAGGTAATCAAACCTCACTGTCAGGTAAATAAACCTCACCTTCAGGTAATCAAACAAGAGATATAGCAGATGATGAAAGACGTGGGACTACCTCACAAGAGAAAGGAACTGTCATCCTCACTATCAGGTAATCAATCCTCACTGTCAGGTAATCAAACCTTGCTGTCAGGTAATCAAAACTCACTGTCAGGTAATCAATCCTCACTGTTAAGTAATCAATCCTCACTGTCAGGTTTTCAAAACTCACTGTCAGGTAATCAAACAAGGGATGGAGCAGATGATCAAGGATGTGGGACTACCTCACAAGAGAAAGGAACTGTCATCCTCACTATCAGGTAAACAATCCTCACTGTCAGGTAATAAAACCTCACTCTCAGGTAAACAATCTGCACTGTCAAGTAATCAGACCTCACTGTCAGGTAATCAAACAAGAGATGGAGCAGATGATCAAAATGTGGGACGCCCTCACAAGAGAAAGGAACTGTCATCCTCACTGTCAGGTTTACAAAAATAGGTCTGCTAATAACAGGGTGCAATTGGTACCCATGGGAATTCCAATAGATTGTTGGAAGAATCCGAGGATGACAGGAATTACTGTAAATGTATGACATTTTGCTATGTACAGGAGACTTGCTTTTGGCAAAGTGTTAGGGATGGAGGATTATGAACTGTGATAAGCTTAATTTGCTATATCCTTCAAGTTTACAATACTGTAAATCACCTTTTATTCGCGAGAACTTTATTTTCGCGTAATTACGCAAGACAGTGTATTCGCGAAAATTTAATTCTCGCGAATAAAAGTATTCCTTACGATTACATAGAGGAAAAACAACTGTTCGTGAAAATTATGTCCCGCTTACAAATAGTCAATGACAAATTCGCGAAAAATAAGGTGTCGCGAAAATTAAGTGATCTACAGTATATAAAAAAGGAATTGAAAGTGTCAGTTCATTATATGGAATGTTTTACTATATTCTTTTAGCACCTTTAACAGCAGAAAGCAACCTCTACTTATTCAAGTACAACTCTAAATGTCTTGCACATATAAATAAGAATTCAAAGAAATGAGCTAAAAATATACAAAAATGTTCAAAAATCATTCTTCCAAAAAATATAAAACATTTACAGAAAGTTACAAGGACACATTAGCCCCTTTCTGATTTATCTTCGAAGAAAGTGTATTGGTAAATTTTCTAAGTATGACTTGAAATGCATAAGAGAAATTGAAAGTAGATTTTATTTCATCTTCAGGTGGTATGAAGAGGAAGCTGTCGGTAGCCATTGCTTTCTGTGGAAATGCCAAGACAGTCATTCTGGATGAACCTACTGCTGGAATAGATCCGTACGCTCGACGCTCCATCTGGGAACTTCTCATCAAGCTCAAGAAAAGTCAGTGGATCCATTAATTAATTTAACTCAAACTACTCTGAACATACACTGATAAATCTATTATTAGGAATAGAGGTTGTGATGAAAGTGTAATTACATTTACCTTGAATTAATAACCTTTTTTAACTTAAATGTTGCATATATTGTTATATATGGACTCCTTTAATGTAAAATGTGCTAACAATGTGGTTTTATACCTCCCTTAGAGATGTGCTTAGAAATAATCTTAAGATTCAATGGTTATAATTAATCTTATTGATAGAGAGGACCATTATCCTGTCTACTCACCATATGGATGAAGCGGACGTCCTGGGGGACAGAATCGCCATTATCTCCCACGGGAAACTCTGCTGCTGTGGCTCAAGTCTCTTCCTGAAGTCTCAGTACGGTAGCGGATTCTACTTGACGTTGGTACGTGGCAAAGAGGGAGAATACGGCAAGGACATGGAGTCTGACGATGATGAAGATGATGATGCATTTGACACGATGTCAATCGATTCCAGACCCAGCACTGTGTCCAGCATCCGGACTGTACGAGCCATCAAGGTGAGAAACTCTCTACACTTCACTATATAATGTATGATGTGTGTGAAATATATAAGAATTTTACTTTTCTGAAGGACATTGAATACATATTATATATATGTTTGTTCTTTATTATGCAACTAATATGTGGATCATTGATAGGCAAACTTGGTGAGTATGTGTATAGATATGCATTGCTCTTTTGCAAGACATATCACTGCAAGAATTGTTTTTATTTTGAAGCACAGAGAATTTTGAAGCACAGTGAAACTTCCAAGGAATGCAACTTATAATTTTTCTGCTAGAAAATCCAATCAAGTCATTTTTTTTTCATGCCTGTATGTTGTCTTTTTTTTGACCAGCTTTACTTCCATTGTTCTTTTTCAAAGCTATTCAAGGAATGACATCTTTTCAAACCATTTTTGAATCCGACCATCCTGTTCTTTAGATTTAGGAATGCTGATAATGAGTTTTATAAGATGCAATAAAATAAGTCAAAATATCCTGATAATAACAAACAACTTTGACTCGCCAATGGAACAGTCTCTTTCTACAAACCTACCTCTATGTCATTTATTTCTGTGAAAATTTTGTCTTCAGCATATTTCCTTTCACTTCTTGTTTGTTGAGATCTCTTCAGTCCACTGTATTGTGTCTGTCTTCCTCTTATTTTTGTAACTTCTAATCTCAGATGTTTTTTGATATCTTATTATTTGTAATAATACTGATTTTATTGGACCAGGTTTAATTAAGATCAGCATTTTGAAATTGTACATTTTTTTCCAGGCATCAATCAAAGAGCCTGAAGATGAAGGATATGATGAGAATTCTAAGAGTGATTCTGGGAGTGATCCCCCTTCAAAGCCTCCAACCCCACCCCCAGAGGGAGCCACTATGATTCCAGGTATACAATAACTAATATTTGTAAATATTCAAGGGTGTACTTTTTATTGCATCATTATTTTTATTATTTATAGATTAATACAGCATAGTTTCCAAACTAGAGAATATTTTTTTAATTATCTTTTTTCTGCATACATGTGCACACTTCAGAATTTCAGCAATGCAAGGTTCGCATATTGAAGATAAAATTAACTTCAATTAAATATAAAATTGAATAGAAACTTTTTGGATCTAAAACATTTACATTACTTTACAGGTTTCTCTGTAGACCGTCTGAGTGCTTTCATTAAGCGCCACATCAAACAGGCTCGGCTGATTGAGGAGACAACCACGGAACTCGTGTTCCAGCTTCCAGATGGGGAATCAGAACTCCAGAGGTTTGAAACTTTGTTCACAGATCTAGAAAAGACCCACAGAAGTCTCGGAGTCTCCAGCTTTGGTATCTCGGACACAAGCTTAGAAGAGGTGAGACCCTGTTTGATTATGTTGTAGTAAACTTGTCTTGTTTTTCTAGTGTTAAGTTTTATTAAATGCTTGTATAAAGTACCTAAGCCCCTGTGTTGTGATTTTTAGGTGTTCCTGAGAGTTGCCGAACAAACAACAGAAGAAGAATTACCAGATGAAGTCAGACGAAGCAGGCTGGAAGATCTTTCTGATAGTAAGACTAGTGTAATTCTACAAAATTACTTTGAATTAACTTCATTCTTTGATAGTTGGCATCAGTGAAAGTCATGAAAAACATCATTCTATAATATTAAAAAGAATAATGTACATTTGTTCAACATCAATGAATTTCCCTGATATTTCTATCCTTTGTTGTTAATCAGGTGGTCGGTTTGCTCGCCCAGTCAGCAGACTCAGCTTCAGGAGAAAGAAGAAGAAGTCGTTCCTTAAAAATCTGGTGAAGGGTAAAAAGTACGGCAGAATTGACTCTGAGGATCTCATCAGCGATACAGGTCAGTCGTTGTATACCATATCTGCTTTGACTTGTTCTACTCATGGACACAACTTAAAGAAGATAATGTTAGAATCATTTACATGTATTTTAGAAAAAATAATTGAGAACTCAACACAGCTGATTTGTTAAATGATACACTGTATTTTTAAACAACTGTTTCAGTCTATTTATAATCTGTACCATTGAGTTTATGTATTTGTGATTAGTAACACAGGTCAGTTGTTGTATCCGTTTCTGCCTTGACTTGGTCTATTCATGGATATAACTCAAAGAAGATAACTTTAGAACCATATAATCATTAAAGAAAATAATTGAGTGCTCAACACAGCTGATTTATTAAAATAAACACTGTATTTATCAACTGTTTCAGTCTTTTTTATAATCTGTACCATTGAGGTTATGTTTGGGGTTTCGATCTGCTTATTAAATTTCTTTGTTAATATGGGAGTTAGTTTAACCAGTAGAGAAATTTAGATTTAAAGAACACTGTGGTATTCGGGCTATGAAAATGAAATGTGAAATTTAAAATCAAGAAAAAATGTATTATAGAATCCCTTGCGTCACTTCCCACGAGTGAGGCGCCCACGGAGGCAGGCTTCAGGATGGACGACTACCAGAAAGTCAGCGGAAAGTTCCTGTTTCTTAGACAGTTCCAGGCTCTGTTCATCAAACGGTTCCACCACGTCAGGCGATCCAAAAAAGGATTCTTCTTCGAGGTGAGATTGATTGGAAGCACAGTTTAAAACATCTATTGATTTCAGGTTAAGAGGACTCTGAAAGTGTTATTATCAAAAAGAAAATATCAAATTACTGTAAACCAACTTATATTCGTGATGACTTTATTTCGCGATTTACCAGAGATAAATTAGTTCGCGACAATTAACTTTCGCGATCAAGCCTTTTTGAATGTGTTGTTAAAAGACACATACACTTTAAGGACCGGTTCGCGACGAGAAATATTCGCGATGAAGAGGCTCTCGCGAACTTCGTGAAAATTTCTCGCACGCAAATAAAAGTTGGTTTACAGTAGTTCAAGATGTACATTGTTCTGGTATATAGTTATCTCTAACCTCCCTCTTATCTGCATGGTTGCTTTGAATATATATACTGAGAATGACCATGATGAATGTAATTTATAGATATTCATAATAAATGTCTTGTTTAGATCATCATGCCTGCATTGTTTGTGTTACTGGCCATGATCTTCGCTGAGATAACACCCCCTAAGGACAAGCAGCCTCCCCTAGAGCTTCAGCCCTGGAAATATGTCCCCACCAAGGGAGATCAGCATCTCTATGTCTTCTATAGGTATATAGGATCTATTGCTGGATAAAGATAAATATACTTGAAGCTTATTTTATGTTTATCGATGAAAAAAGAAATTGAGGAAATGTATGTAGAGTGTACATTTTAGACAAAACTACAGTAAAAAAAAATTACAAATATATATTTTAAATCAAAGAAAACATGTTTGTGCATATCCCATGGACTTTATGTTTGGTAGATGATTGAAGAGTAATTGTTCATTTCAGCAATGATGGCAAGGGTCAGGATTGGTCAGATAAAATGGTTCAGAGTCTGTTATCTAGGCCAGGAATCGGAAATCGCTGTCTAAACCCAAATGTCTACAGTATCGAGTAAGAGTTCTTTAGATCTCCATTTCACATACTGAATTCTTTAAAATGCTAAAATATAAAATTAATCACTATGTCAGATGTAGGAGAGTTGATAAAGATTTAACATATAGTAAACTGGAGGTAGAGGTACCTTACATTCAAATTTTTATGATCGCTAACACGGATGCTCTATTATTTGCTGTTTTATTGATGATATCGTAGATCACAATGTAGAAATTTATTTCCAGGGATTATCCTTGTACTGGAGAAAGCTCTAACTGGATGAACTTCCGACCAATCTACACTAACACTACCATTGACTCGCCAAGCTGTTCCTGTGACACAGGCTTCCAGAAATGTCCTCCAGGTATTCAACAGTTCTGTCACATGTTGTATATGCTGGTTTAATGTTTCATAAGATTTTTTTTATGAACAAACATGCTTACTCAATTAAAAGTTGCAAATAACCATTTATTCATGGACACATACACAAAGTAGTTGTTATTTTGAAAGCTACAATAAACCAATTAGAATTATATATAGATGATGTATTGTGATCTATGTATTACAGGTGCAGGAGGCCCAGATCCCCCAAAGAAACTGTTACCGACCTCAGATTATCTGTACAACATGACGGCGAGGAACATCAGTGACTGGCTGGTCAAGACGATGGAGAGATACCAGAAACGGAGGTGTGTACAAGTGTCTCAAAAGATCAATCATGTATAAACTGATGAATTGTACAGTCTGGATTGAGAAATGGATTCCTTCGGAATTTTCAGTTTTTTAGGGAATTTTTGTAAAATTTTGATAAAAGCAGATAAATGTGTGAAGATCTTTGTTATTTAATCTAATTCAGTGCTATAAAATTGTGACATCCCTTGAAAAGCGGCTATCTTACCTATAGAATGTCTGTTAATAGTTTTATTTGTGATAATTTCTCAGATTTGGAGGATTTTCCTTCGGAGATGAGGATCCTTTAGCAGCATTTAATGCCACAGAGCTGAGGGTTGTGATAGACAACCTGTTCACTGTGTTAAACAACGGGACCCCGACGGCGTCATTTAACGAGACTGTCCTCATAGAAACCCTGCAGGGATTGGCCACTCAGAGGGTCAATAAGGTCAGGTTTGATTCAAAGAACTTTATGCGGTATTAACCAATATTTGCCCCCCAAATCAAACTTTGATGGAGTAATATTTAATTAAGTCCTTAAACAGGGGAGTATATGCTGACTTCAAAGCACTGAATAATTTCATAAGTAATGATGTCATATGTACGTAATGACGTCACAAATATGAGGTAAATTTCAGTTTTTTATGAATTTAACAGAAAAATGTACATATTTCGTCGATATTTTAAATAAAAGTCACCGAGCGCATGTGTGTTCAGGATAAATATTTTGATATAATGTGTAGAATGATAATATCAATGAAATATGTCAATATTGTTCCTGAACACACATGCGCTCTATAACTTTAAAAGCTAAAATTGTTGAAATATTGTCCATTTTGTCCTTTTTCTGAAAAAGGATATAAAATCAGACTAGTTTGTGACGTCATAAAAACAAAAATTGTGAATACACTGCTTTGGAACTATAATATTTTCTGTTAATTTATATTTCTCGTACAATTTATTGAATTCAGCACATTTCAGGAAGTTTTCAAAATTTGACTTTTGTGGGGGCAAACAAATGCAATATACCGCATATAGTTCTTTTTAAAAAATATTATTCTAAACATCAAGGGTTTAAGACATAGAATACAATGTATAACGAGAAGTTGAGAGTCTAATATTTTATACAGTCATGTAGATGAAAACAATTTCATTGCATACATTTCAACATTTATCAGTTGATTTTTGCATTTGTTTGCAATATGTTTTCGAGCAGAATGATTTCTTATAAAGAGGGAGGTCAATTTCTGCTTTTCTGCTCTTTGTTATACGTGTATTTACTATATAAGCTTCATTGTTTAATCATCATCCCATGTTGTCCCTTTACATGTAGATCTGGTACAATTATCCATCACATTGTCCATATATGTATATGTAGGTCTGCAACATTTATCTCTCATGCTGTCCCTTTACATATTGTCCTTTTACATATAGGTCTGGTACTATTGTCCATATATGTATATGTAGGTCTGAAACATTTATCTTTCATGTTGTCCCTGTACATGTAGGTGTGGTATAACAACAAAGGCTGGTTTGCTGTGGTAGCCTACATGAGCGCCATGAATAACCTGATTCTGCGGAGTAACCTTGACCCCTCACAGGACCCCACTCTGTATGGGATTACCACAGTCAATCACCCCATGGAACTGACCAAAGAACAGCTCAACGAGAATCTGTTGTAAGGCTTCTATCTAACCTTCCCTATTCGCTGCCACTTATATAGCACGTGGCAGGAATTACTTTGTCTGATTTACATCTTAACTTTTTTAGCTCACCTGAGCCGAAGGCTCAAGTGAGCTTCTCTGATCAAAATTTGTCCGTCGTCTGTCGTCGTCGTTGTCGTGTTGTTGTCGTTGTTGTCGGAAACTTTTCACATTTTCATCTTCTCCTCAAGAACCACTGGGCCAATTTCAACCAAACTTGGCACAAAGTATCCTTGGATGAAGGGGATTCAAGTTTGTTCAAATGAAGGGCCACACCCTTTTCCAAGGGGAGATAATCATGATTTAGAGAAAAATTATTGGCATTTTTAAAAAATCTTCTCCTCAAGAACCACTGGGCCAAGAAAGATGAAACTCATGTAGAATCATCCTCAGGTAGTGTAGATTCAAGTTTGTTCAAGTCATGACCCCCGGGGGTAGGGCGGGGCCAAAATGGCCGATCAAAGTTTTACATAGGAATATATAGGAAAAATATTTAAAAATCTTCTTCTCAAGAACCACTGGGCCAGGAAAGATGAAACTCAT
>PRKT01000101.1:433504-443853 GCA_003671525.1 Saccostrea glomerata | reverse complement strand
GTACTTCCAAAATTTTAGAGAGAACCAATAATTAAGCTATAATATTTGTATTTTCTTGATTTAAAAAATATTTTTTGACTGAAAATTTATATGTCGTGATAAAAAATACCCTGTATTTGTGTAGCTACATTAAGTAGTACATGTATCTTGTACAGTCAATTCTCGAATTATCGCCATTCGATTCATCACCATTTTCGCAATACCGCCATGATTTCCCAAGAACGTTTTTCCTGGTATACAAAATTCTCTTTATAACGCCAAATTCGCATACCGCCATCCACCACCCTGTTTTCACAACAAACGTCCATTTTTAAGAGTCAGTTATCTCGATATACCGCCACAGGTGCATGTGGTCAGTGAAGCGCGGCTAATTAGTTGACGCTATCCCTGTTGTAAAGCATGCAAAGGGAGACAAGGCTCATGCAATTAAGTAATTAAACGAATAAAATAAACAATAATTTTAACATGAACTGTTATAATAATTTTGTTTTCTGTTTACTGAAAATATTTAGTCACGGTTTCGCCACGAAAGCGGTGTAGCATAATATTTTGATACCGCGATATATTGAACCCGGGTTCGAAATATCGCATAATATTTTGAACCCGGGTTCACTTTTTCGCTGCGATATATTGAACCCCCTTATAAAATATTGAACCCCTACCTTTTCATTAAAGAGGTAGGGGTTCAAAATATTATGGCCATAATATACTGAGTCCCCCTGCCCATTTAATTTTACAGGAAGGGGGGTTCAAAATATTATGGCCATAAAATATTGAGTCCCCCTGCCCATTTAATTTTACAGGGAGGGGGGTTCAAAACATTATGGCCATAAAATATCGAATCCCCCTGTCCTTTAAATTGATGATGGAGGGGGTTCAAAATATTATGGCCATAAAATATCGAGTCCCCCTGCCCTTTTTAATTTTTGGAGGGAGGGGGTTCAAAATATTATGGCCATAAAATATTGAATCCCCTGCCCTTTTTAATTTTAGAGGGAGGGGGTTCAAAATATTATGGCCATAAAATATTGAACCCCCCCTGCCCTTCTGATTTAAGAGGGAGGGGGGTTCAAATTATTATGGCCATAAAATATCGTGTCCCCCTACCCTTTTAATTGATGTGGGAGGGGGTTCAAAATATTATGGCCATAAAATATCGAGTCCCCCTGCCCTTTTAAATTTTAGAGGGAGGGGGTTCAAAATATTATGGCCATAAAATATCGAGTCCCCCTGCCCTTTTTTATTTTAGAGGGAGGGGGTTCAAAATATGGCCATAAAATATTGAACCCCCCTGCCCTTTTAAATTTTAGAGGGAGTGGGGTTCAAAATATTATGGCCATAAGATATAGAGTCCCCATGCCCATTTAATTTTACAGGGAGGGGGACTCAATATTTTATGGCCATAATATTTTGAACCCCCTCCCACTTAAATTAAATGGGCAGGGGGACTCGATATTTTATGGCCATAATATTTTGAACCCCCTCCCTCTTAAATTAAAAGGACAGGGGGGGTTCAATATTTTATGGCCATAATATTTTTAAGCCCCTCCCACTTAAATTTAAAGGGCAGGGGGACTCGATATTTATGGCCATAATATTTTGAACCCCCTCCCTCATAAATTTAAATTGCAGGGGGACTCGATATTTTATGGCCATAATATTTTGAACCCCCTCCCTCTTAAATTTAAAGGGCAGGGGGACTCGATTTTTTATGGCCATAATATTTTGAACCCCCTCCCTCTTCAATTTAAAGGGCAGGGGGACTCAATATTTTATGGCCATAATATTTTGAAGCTCCTCCCTCATCAATTTAAAGGGCAGGGGGACTCAATATTTTATGGCCATAATATTTTGAACCCCCTTCCTCATCAATTAAAAGGACAGGGGGACTCAATATTTTATGGCCATAATATTTTGAACCCCGGGTTCAATATTTTATAGGGGGGTTCAATATTTCGCAGCGATATTTTGAACCCGGGTTCAAAATATCGCGGGGTTCAATATATTATATGACAGCGGTCATTGTTAAAGTACGCCGAAAACGATATTATTTTGATGTTCTCGACTTTTAACAATGCAAAGTCTGCTGAAAATCATAATCATACGGTATAAAATGTGAACGTTTCATTAACAATGATGCCATAAACAATGAATTTATTCAAGAATGCATTTTACATACTATCGGCAATATATCACAACGATCCACCCAGCATGTTTTTTTTTCAATATCAGACGTGTAGATGTACATGCATACACATGTACTTGTCTTTATTTCATAACTGCACATTTTTATTATTATAGCGAAATTGTACAATAAAAAAATTACTTGAATTAGTATTTTCAATCAGAAATATGTTTTTATATACATGTATATGTAATATTAAGAATAGAACCGCTAAATGGTATTTCTAAGAACGGTAACTCTACTTCTTGTTTTCTAAAAGATGGGAAATTCAATTCATCGCCAAATTCGTTATACCGCCATGATTTCTAAATTACAAAAGGTGGCGGTTTATCGAGAATTAACTGAAATTTTTTTATTAAGCTAATTTTGTATTGATAAAGTGTACATAATCTTTACTTGTAGATGAATTACCTGATGCCCTGCCTCATCTGTATAATCATTTTTGTGGCCTTTGACAATAAATCTTACGTAGGACCAAACAACTGGCCATGTTTAATCCTGCTCCTATTTTTGTATGGGTGAGTATTGACAGAATGAAAACGTTTGCCAGTTGTTTACCTAATTTCTGTCACATTGACTAGTTTTCTTTTGTACAGTACTTGTTTTTTTTCTGATAAGATTACCAAATTAGTGTTAGACTTAAAGATGTTAATCAATATGTGTTTAAGTGGGGTAAAATTTGCAGTAATTGGAAATATTGATCCCAGCTGTAGAAAATGGGATGATTCAAGTAAATACATTATAAACCAGAATTAAGTGGGGGGATAAGTGAATTTTCATGTCAGTTGTTTTTAAGAATAGAGCATATATAACATAGACATGTAATTAATCAATTAATACTTCTGCTGAAAATTGTAATCCATATTGACAACTACAGAGTTGTGTAAAGGTAGAAATGTTGATGACCTAGTAACATGGATTAGTGAGTTCAGATTGTCAGTTATTTCCAGGCATCAAATTTCTAATCTCTCCTAACTATGAAAACCCCAAAATAAAACTATGGTCATAGTATTTCACACAAGTAGATGCAGTGAATGGTATATGAATGAGATGTATGTATGAGTTTTTGACAGTTGACACTTTGTTTTTCTACAGGTGGTCCATGATTCCCGTGATGTACCCCTTCTCTCGCCTCTTCAGTATCCCCAGTACCTCCATGGTGGTGCTTCAGTCTGTTAACATCTTCCTGGGCACCACCTCCACGCTGGCCACCTACGTTATAGAGTTCCTACAGCAGGATGACGAGGTATACAGACAAATGTTTTGGATTCTGTTTATTATATTCCCTGGATAAAAAATCTCTTCGGTTAATTATCCAGTGCAATATAATGAAAAGAAGGCATCTGAATTTTCAACTATGTTTACACTGAAATCAAAATGTAGTGAATTTTTTTTCCATGAAATTTAAATACTAGTACACTGTATATCCAGATTTTGCTGTATTGTAAAATGCAGTCAAAACTGAGAGTCATTAGATTTAAAGTGCTATTTATTGTATTTTGCAGGAGCTGAAGAATATAAATACCATTCTGAAGCGGGTGTTCCTGCTGTTGCCTCAGTATGGACTGGGAAGAGGGCTGATGGACATGGCTTACAATCAGAGGGTGTCTGATGCTGCCGCTCTACTGGGTACTTAAACCAAACACACTTAGCAATTATGTAGTCCTGTATTATGTACAGTTTTTAATGTATGATGATTTACATGTACTGCTTTGTGATCTGATTTAGAATTGTTTTTCTCTTTCTTCGCAGGTGAAACAATCTACACAAGCCCATTTGAGTTTGACCAAGTGGGAAGAAACTTGTTGTCCATGTTTTTTATTGGCATTGTATTCTTCACTGGCAACCTTCTGATAGAGTACAATTTCTTCATTAAACGAGGGTAAGATTTTGTTGTTACCCTGGGGGCCTGATACTCAATCTTGATGCTGTTTATGGAGATAATGCATATCATGTACTAGGGCTGGGCAATAATATTGATATTTCAATATATTGCAATACAATGACAACAAATATCGTATCGCAATAGGATTTTGTAATATCGATATAAAAATGAACTTATGAAAGTTTGTTATTAAGCCAAACAGTAAGTCAGAAGTTGTTTTGTGGGAACATTGAAAATATTGCAATACATCAGTTAAAAATATTGCAATATATCGCAATACGAAATCTCAGGCCGATACCCAGCCCTAGACATGTACATATACTTTCCACTTTTAAATAAAAGTACATGTACCCGTATGTCTTTCTCATCAGTTTATTTTAAAAGATTTGAAAAACCATAAATAAGATTTTTTTATATTAAATTCTGAGTTATCAGAAGAAAAAGAATTAATATTTTCTTTATAATCAGGCATAAGAAATAGCAATATTCTGACAAAGTATTTTTTTCCTCTGTGTTCAAAGTGAGGAAAAATCATTGGTCGTCTCTTATTTTGAACTTTACAAATTTTGACAGATGAAAAATAAAATGGAATTCATACAATCACTGATTACTGTGTGACTAAGTACATGTACAGGGAATGTTATAATGCATGTCTTTATAATACAGGATGTGTTTCTGGTCACCAAAACCTACCCACAAGCCCCTGAGTGATGAAGATGAGGACGTAGCAGCCGAGAGGAAAAGGATTAAGTCTGGAGGGGCAAAAGATGACATCCTCAGACTGGAAAATCTCACAAAAGTATGCTTATATAATACTGATAGATAGAGAAAAGATAACATCCTCAAACTATAGAATCTCACAAAAGTACGTCTATATGATACAGTTTGATAAGGCAAAGGAGGTTGTGCTCGGAATCCAAATATCTCACAAATCTAAAATAATGATCGGAAGTGCAAAGGATGACAGAAGTTTCAGTAAACATGTTGACATCTTTCCATTTCTAAGTTGATGCATTACCAAAAAATAATCTTTTGTTAGGTTTACCGATTGTTTGGTAAGAAAGGACGTAACACGGCAGTGGACCGACTTTGTGTGGGGGTCCCCAAGGGGCAGTGTTTTGGTTTACTAGGAGTGAACGGAGCAGGGAAGACAACTACGTTTAAGATGCTCACAGGAGATGTCTTTGTAACTGAAGGAAATGCTTTCCTAAACAACAACAGGTAATAATTCCTTTCAAAATAAATTTCCATTACAATGCACTCCTACACACAATTCAGTAAACCTTATTAATTCCACATGGATAAATGGAATACTTACATGCCTATTATGAAAACATTAATTTTTAACCAGTACTACCAATAACAAATATTTTACTCTATTTGTAACAAAAATTACTGAAATATATGAATATGTAATAAAAAAATATCTTGATGCCATCCACATCATTTCAAACCTTCAGTAATTCTGACTTAAACATTTTTATGAACCCCTTTTTGCAGCATTTTGACAGACATGGTGAAGGTTCGTCGAGACATTGGATACTGTCCCCAGTTTGATGCCTTTGACCCCCTCTTGACGGGGCGGGAAATCCTACGATTCTACGCCAGGCTGAGGGGAGTAAAGGGGAAGGATGTCAACAGGGTACGCAAAGAACGCAATCTAATAATGCCTAATACAGGAATACAAGGGTTTAGTAAAACATATCATGATATTGAAGGTCATTAAAAAATAAAGGTTACAATATACCTATGAAAAAAGACCATTTCCAGAAACATATCCTTGGTACAATATTGTACATGTAATTCAAATTATTATAAGACAGTTGTCATGAGTTTAAGAAAACATTTTGTAGGTGTCAGATTGGGCCATCAGAAAACTAGGACTGCTGCTGTACGCTGATAAACTGTCAGGGAGTTACTCTGGTGGAAACAAACGCAAGCTGTCCACAGCCATCTCCCTGATAGGAAATCCACAGATCATATTCCTGGTAAGGCCAATTTATATTACCCACCAGAAAAAAAAAATTATTTTGTGTGTCTTTGTTTTAAACTAAATTTTTTCACACAGAAATCCCAAAAAGAATGTATTAATATTGGTTTCTTGGTAACCAGAAATAATCTTTTTTTTTTTTACTTCACATTTTTTTTTCTCGCTTTCTAAAAGGATGAGCCCACCACTGGAATGGACCCCAGGGCTCGGCGATTCTTATGGAACTGCATTAAGAACATTATAAAGGATGGACGCTCAGTTATCCTTACTTCTCACAGGTAATGCATGGCTATACAAGCACTTGTCTAAATGTCCTGCTTAATATAAAAATCGTACAAATCAACATTTTCGGGGTGTATGTTAGTTTTATGAATCAGTTTTTGACATTTTTTTCTTGCATTTCCAGTATGGAGGAGTGTGAGGCCTTGTGTGGGAGACTGGCCATTATGGTGAATGGAACTTTCCGTTGTCTTGGAAGCATCCAGCATCTCAAAAATAGGTCAGCATTTTATACCACTCAGTCCTGAACTTATGCTTAAAACCAACTTTGTTCCTTTCCTTTTTCAATGTTACTCACTTAAAATTGTAACAACTTCCAAGACCGTATTTTTTCACACAATCATGTAGTTTACATTCATATCAAAAATATAACTAGGAGTACTCCTCATTATTCCCTGTTACAATATAGGACGATAACAAACATTCAGAATATTCCTATGATAATTTACTCATATCATTAAATTTAATTTTAAAAATACTGTATGTCAAATACACGTACATAAATTTATTTTATATCTTTTTTCTACAGATTTGGTGAGGGTTACACCATTATAGTTAGGGTAGCGGGAGAGAATCCGGACATGAAGAATGTGGAGGATTTTATTTGTTCCACGTTCCGCGGAGCAGAGCTTTTGGAGGCCCATCACAACATGTTACAATATCAGCTGAGATCCCGAGTCAAACTGTCCAATATTTTTGGGCAGCTGGAAAAAGTCAAATCCAAACTCAATATTGAGGATTACTCTGTCTCGCAAACTACTTTAGATCAGGTAGAGTTTGTATTTAAAAAAGAGAAACTCTGGTTTACTTATCTACTTTAATAAAGTAAAGTTTTAATATCATTCAATTTTCTCTTGATGGAAAGGACTTTTATTATAATATTATTAAAGTTTTTTTTTTAGCTCTTCTGAGCCAAAGGCTCAAAGAGCTAATGCTATGGCCATTTGTTTTCAAATTGTTTAAATCGCATATTTTGATTACCTTCAAACCTACAATCATCAAACTTGGTCAGTAGATGCATCTTGGGTCTTTGAAAAATGTCGACCAAAATATAGGTCACGGTGACCTACTTTCGACATTTTATGGCTATATTTAAGTATCTTAGGTGTTTATTGGCTTAGAATCTTCAAACTTTGTGAGTCGATGCATATTTGGTTTTCGGAGAGTTACGACCAAAAAGTAGGTCACGGTGACCTACTTTTGACATTTTATGGCTTTATTTAAGTATCTCCAGTACTAATTGGCTTAGCATGATCAAACTTTGTGAGTTGATGCATCTTGGGTTTTCAGAGAGTTACGACCAAAAAGTAGGTCATGGTGACCTACTTTTGACCTTTTGTGACTAAAATTAAGTATCTCTGGTACTTATTGACCTAAAATGATCAAACTTTGTCAGTTGATGCATCTTGGGTCTTCAGAGATTGTCGACTAAAAATTAGGTCACAGTGACCTACTTTTGACATTTTATGGCTATATTTAAGTATCTAATTGGCTAAGAATCATCAAACTTTGTCAGTTGAGGCATCTTGGGTTTTCGGAGAATGTCGACCAAGAAGTAGGTCACGGTGACCTACTTTTGAATATCTCAGGTATGTATTAGCTTAGAATCATCAAACTTGGTCAGTTTAGGCACCTTGGGTTTTCGGAGAATGTCGACCCAAAAGTAGGTCACTGTGACCTACTTTTGACATTTTATGGCTATATTTAATTATATCTGGTACTTATTGGCTCGGAATTATCAAACTTTGTCAGTTGAGGCATCTTAGGGTTTCATTGAATGTCCAACAAGAAGTAGGTCACGGTGACCTAATTTTGAATATCTCAAGTACTTATTGGCTTAGAATCTTCAAATTTTGTCAGTTTAGGCATTTTTGGTTTTTGAATAACGTCAACCAAAAAGTAGGTCACCGTGACCTACTTTTGACATTTGTTGGCTATATTTAATTATCTCTGGTACTAATTGGCTTAGAATCGTCAAACTTTGTAAGATGATGCATCTTGGGTTTTCAGAGAATGTTGACCAAAAAGTAAGTCATGGTGACCTACTTTTGAATATCTCAGGTACTCATCAGTTTTTGTCAATTTATGTATCTTGAGTCCTCAGAAAATTTCAATCAAAAGGTAGGTCACTGTGACCTACTTTATGGTATTTTATTATTATATTATATCTTCAGTCTTAACTGGCTAAATATTATCAAACTTTGTAAGTTGATGCATTTTGGGTCTTATGATACTAATAGAGTTGGAGGCTTCTAATAGAAGTGATAGATTGTACAATTTATCAGAAGAGCGATTCAAGGCCCTTGGGCCTCTTGTTTTGCACTTTGTATAGTCTTGAATGGGCTATATTATGAAAAGTAAACAATTATTCATGAGAATCTCCAAAATATAAATTCCCATTGAAATAAAAAGATAAGTTGAATACAGTAGGGTTTGGTATCTATTTTGTACCTTATATGAAGCAATTTTTGTTTCATTTAAAACAAACTGTAACTGTCAATCACATATACATTTTACATGGATTGTACTGCTCATTTTTACAATTAAACTGTAAGATATTAAAATGTGTTTTGTTTATCATGTAGGTGTTTATAAACTTTGCCAAAGATCAGACTGATTTGTTGGATGATGAGATTCCTGATCAGTCCCGTAGAAAGAAATCCAGTAGTTTCAAAAAAGGTAAGAAGTATATACAGTGAAAACTGCCTAATCCAACATGTGCAATCCATCACACTGTAAATTCCAACATTAAAATTCTGTCCAATTTTACTATCTGTTTAATGTGTTTTACATTGTGCAATCCAACACCCTGTCTATTCTGACACAAAATTTGTTTCCCAGTGCACGTCAGATTAGCGAGTTTCGCTGCTGTGCTGAGATGTTTTCTGAATGTACATGCATCAAACTATGTGCGTTCATCCAGTGTTTTGACATAAAGTCACCAGAGCTACAATGAGAAGATTACCATGGTTCTGTTTGGTATTATTATGTGATGGCTTGACATGTTGTGGAAACTTTCCCCCATCTATTACAGTTCCAAGTTACCCCATGTATGTTTTGCCTGTCCCTAATGTTGTTTGTTTTATCAATAGATAACGGTGTATATCCTGTAGGAGGGACCTCCGGCTATACGGACACTGACAGTATCGCTGGGTCCAGCTTAGGGGGATCAACGATAGAATTACGACAACCCCACGGCAGATTTAGGGCAGATTATGGTATGTTTAACTCTCTGTATTTGATGCATGTTTTCTGAATCAGTGGCCAAGATTTGATGCAAGTTTATTTCAATATTCCATAGTATTTTCAAGTTTGACCTGGAACAAGCTTGCTTAGATGTTGCACATTTACCTGTGAAATATTTAGGGAAATGTTTAGGGATGCAGTCTTCTTGTAGATGTTATATTTTCTGGATGTTTAACAAACACTGTATTGACAAAAACAACTGTTGCTTCTTATTTATCATTTTTTTTAGGTCACCTGAGTAAACTCAGGTGACCTATTGCTATCCGTTTTCGTCCGTCGTCGTGCGTCGTCCGTCGTGTGTTAACATTTGAACATTTTCAGCGTCTTCTCTGCAACCACTGAACCAATTTCAGCCAAATTTGGCACAAAGCATCTATGGGTGAAGGGGAACAAAAATTGTGAATTTCATGATCCCTGCCCCCATGGGGCCTGAGGGGTGGGGCCAAAACCACTAAAATTAATGCAATCTTTAAAAATCTTCTTCTTTACTCCTGGACAGCAAGCAGTAAAACTGTTTGCATGATTGTAATCAGCATTGAGTCCTCTACCAAAACTGTGAAATTCATGGCCCTGGGGTCAGGGGTTCTAGTGCTAGGGCGGGGCTAAATAAGTATATAGTGAAAATGCATTATTTCTTTAAAAATCTTCTTCTCTGCTCCTGGGTATTAAATAAACCAACTAAGTACATAGTTATGATGAGCAAGAGTGCCTCTACCAAAATTGTGAATTTTATGGCCCCAGGGTCAGGGGTTCTGGTGTTAGGG
>PRKT01000101.1:389911-432981 GCA_003671525.1 Saccostrea glomerata | reverse complement strand
TAAAACATTTATTTATTTTTTGATAGGCAATTTTAAGGGTGCCTTTTTAAAATTTGTGCAATGTGTGGACCTAGGGTCAGGGGTTGATGTCACATTGTTATGGGCACTTCTGATTATTGCTGAATATTACTGATTAGTTGGAATGCAATATTGTTCCCCTACCCTGCGTATGGGTATTCAGTAACCAAGCTAAGCAACTGCTAAGTGCATTGTTATGATAATCAATGGTGCCTCTCAAAATTGTGAATGCCATATAGCATCTGGCTTAAAACATGAATCAAATTCAATAACTGGAAAGTTGTTGCATAATGCTCAGGTGACCTATAAGGCCCGTGGGCCTCTTGTTATTTTTAGTCTACTCTCTCTTTCATATATTGAGATGAAGTTTGAAATCTTTTTTGATTGTTTTTATCGTTAAGTTACAACCTGATTTTTATCACATTTAAATATGTTATTCCGTTACTTCAGATTACCAAAGCATGACGTACACAGATGACGAGAGTTTGACGGGGAGTACGGTGGACCTGATTCGCCCCAGTAGTGCCAGGAGCAGCACTCGCAGTGCAAACGCAATGTCTAACGTTCAGATCTTCTAAAGAGTCTGAACAGCAATCCAAGTACTTCAATGTGAGCCTCTTTATGTAGATGTCCAAAAATACTCGGTGAACTTGGAAGTGTCATTGAGGAAGACTATGTATTTACACTGAATAGAAAGTGAACTGGACAAAGACTCAGATTATATTCGATGTGTGTGTTGTTGTTTTTTTTTGCAATTCATCAGTTTTATGTCCAGGTTCTTCTGGACTCTATCTGTGATGCCACAAATTTTAATTTTAGAAATATCCCAGGTTATATAGTGAGATTGTCCTATTACTCTCATTTACTGCACATACATTGTATCTTTGTTTAACTTAATCAGATTTCTTTTTTTTTATTTTTTCCATTTATGCTTCATGATATTGCTGTTATTTTACATGTATTTAGTTTTTTGTTGTCTAACTGGCTGGTCCTGTTAGATCTGTATGCTGTGAATTTTGACAATAATGTTATAATCAAAAGAAATTCCTTTAATTTTAAATATACAACAAACATTGTAATTTACATCACTTACATGTGTGACAGTTTGATCTTTTTGTTTACACCATCAGTCTTTCATTTTTGTACTTTCATTTATTTACTTAGACTTTATCATGTGAGCTCTCCTTATATGTGTTATAAAATCAGAAAAATTTATCATGTTGGACTACATGTATATGTATGATGGAATCCTTGATATATACTCCAGTGATTTTTATGTGTAAATGTATCACATATCTAGATATCATATTTTTGAAATTTGTTTTTTGTGAGTTTTTATTTTACCTAGATATTGATTCATTATTTACCTATTCCTAAGGATTCGTTTAAATCACAAGTAATGTTCTGAATCAACTCTGCCTTCTGTCAACAAACGTTCAGAGTGTGTCCATTTACAGTATCAATAAAAACATGCAGGACCATAACAATAGTTCTTTATGCAAGAACAAACAAGATACCTGGCGGTATTTAGTTAGAAAGTTTGGGAAACTTTCGTTTTTCAGTTCAGAGCATACAATTCAATTAGTGGTTAAGGAACTGTGAAGGCTATATGTATCAATAATGATTAGTATAACAGAGAGGTTGAGTTCATGTTTTTTAAATTAATTTTGTAAACTTGAGACACTTTCTACTCAAATTATCATCTTTTCAGTTTTGAAACTTTTTTCCCTCAAGTAGACTGTAAACACACACAGTTTTATTGTAGAAAACTTGACACTTTGTTTTCACTGTTTTTGATGAATGTAAGAACTTTTTAAGTTCTGAGAAAGCCTAAAAGTCAAGTGTACTTGACAAAAAAGTACAAAAACTGAGGAGTTTGTGAGACGATATTTTCAGTTATTGAAGAAAAATGTGCTATTGCTTTTTTTGTACTAAGATTGTAATTATTGTTTTTTTTTGTTTTTTTTTTTATGTTCTGATACAAAATTGTATTACATATATTATAGTTTTTAATAAAAATTTTCTTAATACCGAAATACATTCTTGGTTATTTTAAGTATGTTGTGAATAATTTTCATAAAACTGGTGGTTTTGTCTGTTATATTTTAGACTTTAAGGATATTTTTGCCTTGACGTTGAACTTTTTGTCACTTGAGAGAACCCTAAATGTGAACTAAAAACACACCCATCCCATCCCAATTACACTATTTTAAAAGTTCACATTATAAAAGATTCGAGGGGGGGGGTGTAGTCAGTAGATGTTCTAAGTAAAGTCAGAACATTGATTTAGAGAGAGAAAAAAGTATGACCAGGTTGACTCCTTGGGTGAAATTTCATTTCACTAAGAAAATACACAGCCTTTAGGAAATTTTGAATTCAATGCTTAAGTCTTGAAAGAGGTCATTATCCCATTTTTCTTAAGGAATTAAACAAAATCGAAAAATAACTATAAATTTTGATAACTTCATGTATGAATTTTGTCTCTGTAGAGGAGGACATTCTCTTTCTCTCTCTCTCTCTCTCTCTCTCTCTGTCTCTCTCTCTCTCATTTGTAATGAGATGTTGCCAAATTTTACACTACTCAAAAATTCGTGTGCTTCAGCCCCGCTATACCTAGTGTGGGTCTGAACCAAAGAAATAAATTATTCCAGCCGCGGTGATGATTTTGGTTCATTGTTAAAATAATAATTAATATTTGGCACATGTTTGTAATACACTACAATAGGCATAATGCTGCCGGCTTGTCTATAGAACCATTTCTTGTACAACATATAGATTGTTATCGCTGACAATGTAGATACACCGATTCCAGGACTTAATTAAACAACAAAACTAGCAACCCGGAATATTTTCTCCATTTACCCGAGCCGAAAAACGCCGTCTTTGCAATCGGCTCATCCAAATTAAATTTATCACATTTCTCAAAAGAAGAATGAATGACACTTAATCCACCAGATAAAACTGTTAACATTTGTTTTAGGAAATTTCAGCCCCGTTGTATTTTTCCGACTGTCTGAATGCACAGGTTGCCGTGTAATCGCATGTGCTGATAATGTGCTTTTATTATCCTATTTAATTCTTTATTGATCAGAAAAGCATTTATTTGTGGTAATGAGAAGAGAATAGATAAATACTCAGGTCATAAATAAGTCTTATCCTGTTCCAAAATATTTGAGTTGTTTATCGTCTCTGTATCGATCAATTTTTGCGTTATACAGTTTGGTAATTTTGGTATTGAGAGAAACATCATGATCATTTTACTTTAATCTTGACGAAATGGGTTGTCGATGTTTCGAGTTTTGTAGGCGGTTTCCTGAATTTCCGGTGTTGATATCCCGATAGTGTACCTAAATCCACGGCTTTTACTATGCGATAGGTTTCATTATCTTCCTCTTCAGAACTTTCTTCTGAATCACTGTACTGATATTGGTTGAAACTGAGTTTATTCTTAGTATTGTCAGGGTAAAACGATGACGCACCATAACTTTTAGGTACATTTGAACTTACGCGATCAGCAGCATCGGTTTCACGGTCATTCCAATCGAACGCGACTTCATCGAAATACGAAGAAGTGACGCCCTCCGACCCCATCGATCTGACCTCGGACATCCGTGAGGGGGGTCGGGGAGGGACACTACTGTTTTCTCTAGAAGACATTCCAGATATTCTAATATTGTCCATGAGATCGTAATTTGGCTTCGTATCGGAAATGAAATGGTCCGGAATGATGCGCTTTTTAAGGCGGGATAACTCACCAGAAGACACAGCTTTCATAGATGACGATCCAGTCCTTGCGTTTACTTGATTTATTGCTCTTTTTGTGCGAGATGAATCTTGTCTCTCATCACAGACAGAATTATTAGTATTTTTTGCTTCACTGTTATTAAGATTTTCTTCCATCGGGGCAAATGTCACCCTTTTTGTTGACTTGGGTTTGACCCCCATTTTCATTTGAAGATACCTATTCCTTTCACTTGAAAGTTTGTCTGTATTTTTTGATTTAAATTTCTTACCTATTAATCCGTAATTGGCTATATCATAAGCCGTGCCCTGAACAGTATGACTAGCATTATCACTTAGATTACTTCGATGAGACAACGTTCGGTGAAGTTCGTTGAAGTGGTGGTCAAGATCACGCAAAATTCTCCTTTCCTGCACTGAATTCATTTTCATGTAATCCTGCCCTGTTTGGGGTCTGTTGAGCAGACGTTTCTCTGGAGGTCGGGAAGAACTAGGTACCGTGGGGTTTCGCGGGTTAGGTATGGAGTGCCCCTCCAGTGAGATGACAACCTCCTCAGCTTTGGGTGAATCTTCTTGAGTTTCAAATTTTAAAATGGTTTCTTTTATAGCAGACGATACTTTTTCAACACGATTATATAACTTCTGATCTTGTAATAAGTTCAACTGGTCATTATTTTCAGATTTCGTTTGAATCGTTTTGCCCAAAACCATATTAGGGAGACATCCATATGCTGTTGCAGATGGTCTTTTGAAGGGAGCAATAAGTTTTGCTTTGTCTTTGTCACTACCGTTGCCATTTTTGTCCGAAACTTTCACTTCCTTCTTTTTCTTCACTGGAAAAAGCGACGGGAGAGATCGTGCTCGAAATATGCTGGGATCATTTTCAGGACTAACATTGCCCATTTGTTCCCCGTAACTTTCGATGTGAGAAGTAGGTGGGGGTTTGAAACGGTTTTGTAAGCACTCTGTCGCATCCATAATGTCCACTGCTTCACATTTAGAAATTGGTGTTCCAGATTTTGTCTCTATTTTCTTATTTAAGGAGACGAATCGCCGTCTTGGGCTCATCGAGCGAGCATTCTTAACTTTCATCGGTTTCTGCATCCATGGTGGGGTGGGTGGGTTCGATTTAGTGTCATCTTTAAGCTGTTGTATTGACACTGAAAACTGTATGCTTTCACTTTTGGGTCTGTCTGTTAATGGTTTTTCAGGTTCGTCCTCCACGGGTAGGCGGGTTCTTGTCAATGAAACACATCGTTTTCTATGCTCGATATCTTCCAGAACTTCATCCTTAGAGTTTTTGTAAAACACTGGCTTTTTCGTTGAAAGGGTTTTGGGGGGTTCAAAGAAAACCTGGGGTTTGGGGATGGAGATAGATCTATCCTTGTGAAATACGAGGTTTGATATAAGCGTCATGTTGGTTTCTGCGCTTCTCTGAGATTGTTCCAAGAAACGAGACCGTGTCGTCGAATCTTCTTCACACGAATCGTTAACAGCCGCAACGATGTTGATGAGTGCGGCATGGCGTATACTATCCTTAACATCTTTCATCTTCTGAACATCGCTGGTTTCGTCGTTGTAATCGTTGTACTCGTCACGGGCGGTATACCTCGAGTCCTGCTCTACCATGTACGCAATGTCATCTTTGACTTCCCCAAGAGGTCGCGTTCTGTTCGCTGCGTTCCTGATGTGTGACACCTCTGCCATGACGCGAATACTTATTAGCTGAACCTGTAAGTTATTGCTATCCTATGTGTGGGATCCCAAAATATTAATATATACGGGTGACACAATCCGGCGTTGTGAATAGCTGGTTGGGGTATCAAAGATTTAATTCCTGTCACATAATGTTGCGAACGTTGTTTGCCTATGATAATTAAGTCTTTTATTATACCTTTTCTGCTAGTTCCCTGAATGAAGTTTTTTGTCCCAGTCGAAGTTTCAATTTTTAAAGAACTTCTTTCTGTAACACAACAAATAAAATCACATATAAATGATTGCTAAATCACTTGCCTCCACAAATAGAAAATACCAGGGAAGGTTAATTTATAAAGATGTTTTAAAGTTGACCAGCATCGTGTATTCACCCTTTTATAAGTTAAAAGTAACTGAAATGGGCGTTTCGATAAAATGACTCTTGCTAAACTAAATCATATCTTAACGGGAAAATCGATTTGCAGTTTTCTAATGTTATTCACGAACGGCGTTAACAAAAATCTATCATAATTCCACAAACAACATTTAAAGATAAATCATCTTATCTGCTAAGTGGACACACGGGCAATTTCCTTAAACCATAATTCAATACTTGACGTTGCTATTGTCTGCATATGTTATTTAATTGAAGGGGAATTTATACCCTGCTTTGTCGAGTGAAAGGAGAGTTTACATTGCTATAATAATAAATTTGAAAAAGAATAACAATAAAACAAAAAATTGGGTTAACCCGTCATGACTAAAAAATTTGAAGTACTATTTGGGTCCAAAAAGTCAATCAAATTTCTTATCAAGACATTTAGCACGACCTGTATTGATTAAGATTTTTATCGATCAGTCGATATCAAAATCAGATTAGCACCGTGATCTGTTAAAGTGGTCAGTGTTCCAGTTGCACGGGTTTTTAATATCACAGCCCTAATGAAGTAGTTAATTACTGAAAACACGGCATGATTTAAAAATAAGGGAGAAAATGCTGCAAAATATCGATAAAGAAAATAAAATCAATGTGCACAGGGTCTGTGTAAATTTACCAAAAAACAAAGAAACGCAACAAACCTGTGATTTGGAAATAACATTCATTTCGTGCAAATTTGGATTGTCCGGAAAAATTGTTCACTTTTCCATCAGCTCTGGTTACATTTCACAGGGGGACTATTTAAGGCCTTTATGTGGACTAACGTTTATGTGAAGAAAAAAAAATTGTTTGTCTGACTGTTTATATATAAAAATCTGTCTTAAGTAACTGTGTGTATTATGAGCGTCTTTGAATTACAACACAAAAGAAACATACCCCCAAGTATTGATACATCGATAGGACTTGTACAGGATCTCATTAAATAACCAGCATACAATATGTCTAAGCATGAACTATACACGGAGGAGCAGAGTCAGGGTGTTCATTACAAAGCCCCCCTTATGAAGAAGACAAGATTGGGACTATGGGAGCTCTGATATTGTTGACACCTGAGGTCGGGCAGGTTCTGTAGGATTCTTGCTCTTATCAGGTCATTCCAATTATGGTTGATTGAGTCTGCGTAATAAGCAGAAATATATATGAACAATTCAAAACTATCTCAACATAGACACTCGCCTTTCAGGAAATGCACAGCTTCTTGACAACTGAAGAACTGTTAATGAAGAGAATTAAGCAGACTAGCTGTGCGCTCCCAACAATGTCTTGAAAATTTATTTTCATTTTTAAATACAAATAAAGCATGGAATTAAAGGTATTGTCCAACCCCTCCCTCCCAAAGCCCCCTCCACAATACAATACTAGTATTGCATAACATGAACAATAAAAAAAATACTTACTAAATTTTCGTTCTCTGCATGCTCTAGGAATCAGTTTAACAGAGGGCAGGTGCTAGTATATTGCATGCAGATAATAAAGATATTGAACCTGGACCCTTTTTTCAGTGCATTTCAAGATATTGTTTGCAAATCGCAGATCTAATTAAACTTTGTCTATTTACACAAGAACTTTCTCGTTCTTCTTTTAATTGAGTTTCTGTCCTGTAAAAAGAATTTGTGATGTAATCTTAGGTTCAACCTTCTGTTTTAAAATAAACGAGCACGAGAATATATTCAATATTGGATTTTAGCACAATAGCAGCTAATGGAATTTATTTCAGTCTTCTTGAGATATCCGTGGAAACGAGAGCATTACAGACAGACAGAAATACAGAAAGACGGACGGATAGAAAGACCGAAATTAATTCCTTCCACTTTCACAGAGGGATAAAAAGAGGGAACCAAGACACATTCAATTGCCAGAAAAATATAAAAAAAAAATTGCAGGATGTGATATGAAAATGGAGGTAACGAATAGTATTCAAGCTCGAAAGTCCATTAACAAATACAAAGATAAATTGTTTTTGCTGACAAAGTTATTGTATCGACCATATAATTTACGTAATGATGACTTAAAACGAGTCTACTGATACATGTATTCTTGTTTCGTCAACTTGTTTGTCAATAATTTACCTCCTTTTAGAAATTATATTTTCTCACAAGCCAAAGATTCGCGTTGTAACGCGAATGTTACGTGTTTGTTCGCGAAAGTTATACGCGTAAAGTACCACCAAATTTGACCTCTTGACCGTGGAGTTAGACCCCCGTTACTAAAATGTTTAAATTTTAACTTTGAATAGTCGGTGCTTGTGAACTTGACGTTAGAGTCTGGCCCACTTTAAAAAAAAATTAACCTTGGCCATAACTTTTGAACAGTTAGTACTAGGACTTTTTTCACAGGTGTATTTCTCGTGACAAAACCTAAATTCCTTTGGATACCAACAATTTTGACTTGACCTTGGAGTTTGACATACGCGGATTTAGAGGGGGTCGGGGGCGGAATTTGCAGTATTATCACACTTATATACTAATACTATTCCAATTATAAGTGACCGTGGAGCCCCTCCCCCCTGAAAAACGCGGATCTGTGATTAGTTTTTCTGAAAAGTCATATAGGTATGAAGATGATTTAATTTAGAAGTCAGCAAAGATCCCCCTCCCCTCCACAAAAAGGGTTTTTCACGTTTGGAATAAGTTAACTTTTTTATTTTTCCCTGTCAAGAAATTTCTGAGTTGAATTTTTTTGACTGGGATGCCCCCACCCCATGTCAAAAATTCCTGGATCCGCGCCTGTTTGACTTTCATTTGTGGAACCCTCGCTATAAGCTGCCATATGAGGGCATCAGTATTTCACCACAAATTTTTTTTTGGGGGGGAGGGGTGTTTGTGAATTGATCAGTAATATTTTTTATGTTGTTGTTTTTTAAAGACCTATACAATTTCTATAAATACCTTCAGTTTGTGATACGATTCTTAAAAATTGTTTCTTGACAGTTTTACATGTACCTGTTAACGTTTCAAGTCAAAAATACCGAAAGTGTTATATTTCAAAGTAAGAATTTTCTGCATGTTAATCAGAAGCGCTTGACATTTCTGATTATTTTTTTTTAATTTATTATATAATAATAACGCGTCTTATTGATACACCAAATTATTTTAGAAACATTTAAGTGTTTGTGAGGATAATGTACAGTATGGCCACGTGGGTCATAATTTTATTTTTTCTACTATTTCATTGAAAAATGCATTTTTCTTGAATCTTATTTCAGTGTTAATTTTGCTCTTTTTTATGACTAAAATACCATTACATGTAGAATATTTTTTACAGTTTCTTCAAATAATATCAAAGTATTTTTTTCTGCAGGCATTGTCGAGATTATCGCATGTCAAATGCATTTATAAAAATTCGTTTAATTAATCATAGTATTTTGAGGCTAAAAGTTTTTGACTTGACAGTTTCATAAATAATTCTCAATGATTAGTGTATCATTTTGTTAAGAATTGTTACGAAGAGAAAAATGAACAATTCTGTATGATTCAGAGAAAAAATCATGGAAGTTCATAGGACTAAGATTGACCCATCGTCACAAATCAAGAACAAAATGCACGATCCTCTCCCATAGGAAAGAGCTATATGTGGACTCCGGACTGTGGCTTGAGACGATGAGATTGACCTCACAATGACATTTTACAAACATCAGTTGTTCAATAAGATATATAGACCTACAGTGTAAAATTACAACAATGACTCACTTTTGGCCATATACTGTATAGGTTCTTATAATAATTCACAGATGCTTCAGTGGGGGCGTGACCTCCACCCACCCACCCAACCCCCGGGTTCCATACCTCAAGGGTGCTTGGATTTTGTTTGTTGTTGCGATATTATAAAATGTTTTTCTTCAGTATCAGAGAGTGTGATTTTTTTTTTTATAAAAGGCTAGTTTTAGCTTTAAATTTTTTATTTTAAGTTTTTTAATACTTTGTGAAAATGTCACTGAAAAATATTTAATTTTCTAAAAAGTCAGAACCCTTGTGGTACGGAACACGGTGGAGAGAGGGGGGTGGGTACCCAAGCACCTGTGCTATAGAAATTTAAACTAAACCATGTACAATAACTGTGTTTAACTTGAGTATTATATCTTTATGGTGATATATTCAAACGGGCCTGGTTAGCACGTACATTACGAGTTAATTAAATTATTATACAAGGGGATCTGATGCCCGAATCGTATAAAAACACCCTAGAACAGAAAATCTTAGATCCACCCAACTTTCTTCTCTTGCTCAGCAAAATTATTATGAAAGATAACGAATCTATACAATCTTTTCTATATTTTATCGAATTTCATCATCCTCATCTCTATTTTACTTCCAACACTTAGCTGATGTAGACTCTCTGATATGCGCAATATACATTTCGTACGTCTATCATATCGATCTAGAGACAGGTACTCTGAGGTAGTCGATTATCAGATTTCGAGTTGCGTCCCTTGTTTTGTCAAATCGCGTCGAAGTCAGCGGTTCGACAGACAGGGTGGTTGAAAATTTACGCGAGTTTGCAGTAACACATTAACCCGAAAGAAAAGTTATATTGGAGCTAGGCGTGGAAAACTCCGGAAACCAAGGTAAGAGTTACCAAACATGGACAGTTTTTGCATAATTTACAAAAACTGAAGCGTGTTTTCCTTTGGCCCATCAGGCCATTGTGTCCGACATTTTTATTGATCTTCGGCACAGCATTTCATGAAATGAATTGCATCGTTTTATATACATACAATTATTTGGTAGCGTAACTGCAGCAGATCGTAATCAGGTGTGGTGTCGTACATACCTATAAACTGAGACTAGTTACTAGACTATTTATTATATATAATTTAAATAATCGAATATCAACAATGGGGTCAATGGCTTTTCGCCTCATTGTTATTTTGCACCGACCGGTTTCGCTCTCTGCTTCAAACGTTAAAGCCTTTAAATCAAGAAATTTTAAATCTTGATTCAAAAACTACAGCTTTTTGTAGTCACTGTGGCGTGGCTTAGTAAAAATACAATTATCCATTCAGACTGAGAGTAACTTGTACAAGTTATTCTCTTTAAAGAAGTGGATGTCAAAGGACAGGTTTTTGCCCTTTTGCCACTTGCTAAAGGCAAAAAGCCTGTTCACTTCTCTAAAGAGAGAAAAATTATGTTCATACTTAAAACTTTAATTTAGGACATGACACCCTCTACCTATTAAAGAAGTTTTTAAGAAATAAGGTATCATTTTTAAACATCTATTGGGATGTAAATACAGGTTGATCACGAGATCAAATTCCATAAAACCCGAACTATGGCGAATTTGATCTTGTACCAACCTTTATTTATAGCCCAATAGATTTTTTAAAATGATACCTTATTACTTGTATTTACATTAGTGACTTATTCATATTGTATATTTGCCTAATTTTGAGTTTAAACGCGTGAAATGTTTTATTTTTCAAACTCAACGGTATGTATGCAATCCATTGATTGCATGTCGACCCTTTATGACGTCACTGAGTCATTGAGAAATTACGTCGACCGTTTACGACATGCGAGGAACCATTAATTATAAGGTTTTAGATAGCATCATATGCATTGCTTTCAGTAGTGTTATATAAAGGGAAACATTTGCAAATGTAAATATTTATTAATAATAAATTTTCTATCCAAGTTTGAAGATTCTAAGCCAAATGATTATCCAGTTAACTTATCAGCTGGGCAGGGATTTTTTTACCCTCTCTAGACATAAAGAATGAAAAAAATAGGGTAGGTAAGCAGGAATTATTCTTTAGATATGGACGTCATTTCCTGATGATGACAGAGCACACAGAGGTGTGACCCGTCAATAGGGGATGCTTATCCCTCTATGGTACCTGATCCCACATCTGATGTTTAAGAGATCTGTGTTTGCTCTGCTCCCTGATTTGTATTGTTAAATGGACTTTTGAGTTTGAATACTGTTCATTATTTCCAAATATTTCACTTGTGTAGAATGTTAAAAAAAGATATTGTTTCCTGGTGGCTTTACAAAGTTTTGAGTTGGGTCATTATAGTTGGTCAATAGGAGGTGCATTATTTTTAAGGATATAGCCTGATTAGAAAAAAACCCAGTAATCTTCACTTCTATGATGTCCTTGCTAATCAGACAATTCTTGAAAGCATTTTTTTAAAAATGTTTGTTCTTATATACATGAATACAGTTAGAAATTAAATATACAAGTCCATTACGATTCTTTTGCCAAAAGTAATCCTTACTTTTTCTCTATCATTTTAGGCACCATGGAGGAGAGTGTTCAGATAAAGGATGAGCCTTTGGACCCCGAGTATGACAGTGCCTTGAATTCCACAGAAAATGGACAGACAGAGCCAGAGTCACCAGCAGCAGACCAACACAGTGAAGAGTTCAGTCAGAAGATCAAGTCCATCCTTAACAACATGATAACAGGAGATTCCAAATTAACTGTAAATTCCGTGATTGATAATTTACTGAAACAAAATGATGAAGTCTTAGATAACTCAGACACCACCATTTATAGACCTCGAGGAAGAATCGGCTGGGAGAAATACCAATCAAGGGATTCGGGATCCTTACTTCGCCCAAAAAGCCCAACACAATCTTGTTCCATCCCAAAGGAAGACATGCCAAATCTGAGTGACACACTTGTGGAACTGTGTGTTTGCGATGCTAATGCAGAGGAAATCTTTGAAAAGATGAAGCAGGAGGTGGTCTGTGCTGTCGTATCTAAGGCTTACGCTGTGCCCAATGCAAATGGGAATAATCATGTCCAAAATAATGTGAAGTTTTACTGGTGCAATTTTTGTCCATTTAAAAGTGAAGATAAAGAAGTTTTGTTACATCATGTTATGGAACATAGGTTTCATTGCAAGTTCTGCCCGTATCAGTCATTTTCTAGAGCAGATGTTATAAGCCATGAAGATCGCACACATAAAGATTTCAAAGACACAGCCAAGACACTGAAATACTGTATATTTCAACCAGACTACATTGCTCTGCAAAACAATGAAAGAAAGAGACCCATAGAAGACAAACAAGAGCCAGTTCCAAAAAAGGCCAAAAAAGACAAAAAGAAGCCAATTGAGAAGGATGAAGACTATGACGCATTTGACATGGAGGTAGATGAGGTAGAAGATGAAAACAACTATACTCCTAGCAATAGTGACACAACTGACAAAATCCTGACACCAAGCAGTGCCAAGAAAAATTTCAGTATTGTAGGTAAAGTCACAAAATCAAGGCCCAGTAATAACCAGAATAAACATACAGAAAAACAGCAGGGTGCTGGTAATGCATCCACTCCATCCTTAAATCCACCAGCTATAGCTACTGCAAACATGCAGTCCACAACCACTGGAAAAGGCGGGAACACTATCACTGTGTCGTCTGGTTTGTGCTGGAATTGTGGGTACTGTGACTTTGTGACTCTTAGCCAAACATTCCTGAAAACCCATCTCAACACTCAACACAATGGCAAGGCTCACAAATATGTGGCCATGCTAGTGTCATCCCAGGAAGAAATGAACAAGATCAAAGAAAGAGATGCCAAAATGTACTCAACTTCAAACCTGGCACTTTTGTATGGAAACGTCAACCAGACTCCGGAAAAGACCCTGTCCCCTCCTGCTGATGGCAGTGGTCTGCCAAGTTCAACCAAAAAATATGATTCTGCCACTTCTACAGCTGTCAGAGAGGATGGACCAGAAGATGACAGCGATGACGAAGAGTACATTCCTGAAGAAGAGAAGAAAAAGTATCCACTTACTTACAAGTGTGCACATTGTAACTTTAATGCTCCTGTGTGCTTTAAGATCAAAGAACATCTACAAATGAAGCACCCTGGCTGTGTGCTCTATGCTTTGGACATGAGGGCTGTAAAGCTGAAGCAAAGGAGATATGTTTTCTTTTGTCACAGGAAAAACTGTTCATTCACTACCAAGAAAACCGAGGAATACCTCAGCCATTCTGAAAACTGTACTCCCTGGTTATTGGAAAATTGTCCAGAAAGTGTGGATCTTGCCACCAAGAAATGTTTAGAACTGACAAGAAACTTCTCAACAAAAATTTCTCAAAAAGCATTCCAAATGGCTAAGAACTTCAAGGCCTCTAAGAGTGCTGAGTATGCATGCACTCACTGCAGCTATACCTCAAATAATAACACCAGAGTGAAAAAGCATGTTCTTTCAAACCACAAAAATTTAAGAACAGTTATGAAGGATTTACAGTCCCACAAAATGAAGAAAAAGACCCAAGTGTACTTTTGCAGGCACTGTCTTTGGGAAACTCGGAATGAGGAGGAACTAACAGGACATTTAGAAGACAAACATAAGGAAGAAGAAGAGCAGGCAAATCAGTCCACTTCAGGTGTTCCTCCCGCCACACCTCCTGTTGTGGAAACAGTGGAAAGGAGGACTTCAAGACAAGTTTCTCCGGAACCAGAAACAGATAATAACACTGGAGAAGATGCGGCTGCTGAAGAGGAAGAAATTGACTTAGACTTGGAAGTCTCAGAGGAGGAGATGCAGAAGATGATGACTGAGTTTGTAAAGGATGAAGCTTGTAGGAGTGGTTCTCCTGGCAGACCCACTAGGAAAGCCTCAATTGAAGCATCGGTCAGAGTGCGGGCCCAGGGCCACCAACCTCCCATGTACAGATGCATGCATTGCTACCACATGTGCTTCGGAAGCAATTTAATGAAGAAGCACATTAGGAGCAATCACAAGAAGGAGGCTCTACGCACTGTTGATGTAAAAAAGATGATTTCAAGACAATTTGCTTATTACTGCATTTGTCCTCATGATATTTGCAAATTTGTGAATACATCTGAAGAGGCTGTTTTGAACCATGCCATTCAAGAGCATAAGATAAAGAAAGACAATCCAGAAATTCAAAGAATGCTTCTACCATTTACACCTCAGGTTACAAGCTCTGCAGAACCACCAGCTTTAAGTGCCCCTAAAGGGAACATGTCGTCTGCTGCACCCAGTGTGTCTAGTGTGTCCTCCTCCACAGTTGGGTACGAGTGTCTGTACTGCTCTACCAGCTTTGTTACCCAAGACATGGAGCTGATGAAAAGGCACATCAGAAGAGAACATCCAGGAGAAGATGTCATATTCCGAGATTGTGTCGCTAGAAAAATGAGAAAGTCCTCAAGGATCTACATGTGTGAAAGAGATCACTGTAGTTTCCATAACTGTGAACAGAAAGAATTGGAATTGCACAAACTTGCACATGAAAAGGCTCATATTTTCGAATGTGTTAAATGTCAATGGTTCACCACTACCACTGACACTGTGCACAATCACATGGTAACTGTGCACCATGGCGAGGAAGTGAAGACCATAGATATGAGTCTGGACCTGGATGCTCAAGGTCAGGTCATCAAAAGAGTGGGAGGGATGGTCATCAAACAGGAATTTCCAGTGGAAGAGGAGAGCCTACAAGAGATTCCCCAGGAGACAGTCCCGGAAAATGAAGTCGGAAATCTTAATAATATTGTGATTAAACAAGAACCAGTGGATTTATGAGGCAAAAGAAGGATATTTTATAATACAGTTGTAAAATAGAAAACAAATTTATTACATGTGGTTTTAAAGAATATGTTTTAGGAGACTTGTGTAACTGTATACCTGGTAGTTACGTTTTATTGAAATGTTGGCTTGGGGGGATTGTGTATTGTTTTTCAGAACAACTTGTAGAAGTGTATATAATAAACTTTTATTAAATACAAAATGTAACAATTTGAAAGAGTTCCATATAAATGATATGAAACTTGAAAAATCTTGTTTATTCCTTTGTGGGAAGTTTTGTTTAATGTTGTGTTGAAAGTTTTACAGTTTCAAAAAAAAAAAATCTCAGCAGTTCATAAAATGGAAACATATTGACCTCTATAAGACAAGTAATATCTTCTGACTAAAAATAGCTGATACTGATGAAGGTTCATTATTATCATTAACTATGGGTTAAAAGGTCAAGGGCATTGAAACAGTAACACTTACCTGATGGAAATAAAAGGAAGCTTAGCAAGGTCAGGTCAGATAAATGAGGGTAACAAAAAAGTATGATGATGCTACAGTAAATGTATAATTTATCTATGGCACGCCAAATTCACAAAAATGAGCTAAACCTAGTTTCATAATTGATAACTAGGTTTATCGACTGTAAACTATAGTTAACAAACCGTAAACTATAGAAAACGATTCGTTAAGTATAGTTTTCTATGGCACGCCAAATTCACAAAAAATGAGATAAACCTAGTTTATCAAATGTGAAACTAGGTTTATCGACTGTAAACTATTGTTTACAAACCGTAAACTATAGTTAACGATTCGTTAAGTATAGTTAACGATTCGTTAAGTATAGTTTCCATCTGTAAAACTATATTTAACGGCTGTTAACTATAGTTTACGAATGATAATCTAAGTTTATCTGTCTGTAATAAGCGTTAACACTAGATTTTGTTGATAAACATAGATTCACGTTTGTAAACTATAGTTTACAATCGTAAACTATAGTTAAGAGTTGTTAATCATAGTTTCACAAATCGTGAAACTATATTTATCAGATCGTTAACTATAGTTAACGGTTTGTAAACTATAGTTTACAAATCGCGAAACTGTATTTATCAGATAATCTATGTTTGCAATCGCAAATGATTGTTTTCAGTGTTAAGTATAGTTTACGGTTGTGAAACATAGATTATCGCGTTAACTATGGTTTACAGATGTAAAATATAGATTAACGTTGTTAACTATAGTTTACAATCCGTAAACTATAGTTTACAACCGATAAACCTAGTTTATCGACTGTGAAACTATGTTTAGCTCATTTTTGTGAATTTGGCGTGCCATAGTTTTCCTCTGTAAAACTATTTAACGGTTGTTAAATATAGTTTATGAATGCTAATCTAAGTTTATCTGTCTGTAATAAAATGTTAACAATTGATTTCGTTGATAAACATAGATTCACGTCTGTAAACTATAATTTACGATCGTTAACTATAGTTGAGAGTTGTAAACCATAGTGTACAAATCCTGAAACTGTATTTATAATATAATCTATGTTTTGCAAACGCAAATGACGGTTTTCTATGGCACGCCAAATTCACAAAAATGAGCAAAACATAGTTTCACAGTCGATAAACTAAGTTTATCGCTTGTAAACTATAGTTTACGGACTGTAAACTATATTTAAAGTTAATCTATATTTTACATCTGTAAACCATACTTAACGTGATAATCTATGTTTCACAACCGTTAACTATACTTAACACCAAAATTAATCATTTGCAATCGCAAAACATAGATTATCTGATAAATAGTTTCACAATTTGTAAACTATGGTTTTCAACTCTTAACTATAGTTACGATCGTAAACTATAGTTTACAGACATGAATCTATGTTTAACAACAAAATCTATTGTTAACGTTTTATTACAGACAGATAAACTTAGATTAGCATTCGTAAACTATAGTTTACAACCGTTAAATAAAGTTTTACAGATGAAAACTATACTTAACGAATCGTTAACTATAGTTTACGGTTTGTAAACTATAGTTTACAGTCGATAAACCTAGTTTATCATTTGTGAAACTATGTTTAGCTCATTTTTGTAAATTTGGCGTGCCATAGTTTTCGGTGTTAGTATAGTTTACGGTTGTGAAACATAGATTATCGCGTTAACTATAGTTTACAGATGTAAAATTTAGATTAACGTTGTTAACTATACTTTACAGTCCGCAAACTATAGTTAACAACAGATAAACCTAGTTTATCGACTGTGAAACTATGTTTTGCTCCTTTTTGTGAATTTGGAGTGCCATATATTTATCAGTTGGTGGAAATTAAATTTTCAATAACCAAGATGAAATTTTTGATTTAATACAAATCTCAATGCACTAAATATGTACAGACATTTAGAAATGTACTTCAGCTTTAACAGAAACACTGTTTTCATCAAAGGGGCTAAAAAGAGCACAAGGCTTAATTAATATGCAGTAAAACCTCGCTATCTTAAACTCTGGTGGATCAAGAAAAAAACATCAAGATATCTGAGGATTCAAGATATTAGGCGTATTATCTAAAGGAAGAAACAAACAGGACTTCAAAATCACTTTGGGGCCTCAGTGTTTGAGATACTGAAAGAATGGAGGCGCACAAGGCTAGGACAATCCCCCGCTCTGAGAAAAGACATTTATCAATTCTAAAAGTTCATGAAAGCTATATTTTTAAAAATTATATAGAGGATATCTGTATTGTGTGATTTGAAATTCTAATGAGTTGAAATGGTGTAAATATTCATGAGGCTTGTTTTTAAGATATGTGATAACAAAAAGAGAAAAAACTTCACCTATGATTCAAACTCTCTTCAAGGCCAAGGGTTTGGCACAAGATCCACTGCATTAACCACTATGCTACGATGTAATACTAGAGTATGCATTATCAATGTCTGTCAGTGTGATTTAAATGAACGCGGGTTTGTTGAAGGTATATTTTTTTCAGAAATGTTCAATTTTTGTATAGAATGGGTTCAGATTCCATTTTTTGGCCAAATGAAATAGATTTCACATTTACTTTCCATCATTTAGCGTTAACGAAGAATGGATACTTGACTCATTCATGTTCAAAATTCATTTTTTACGGCTCTAGTAAACACATTTTCCACTAAATATGCTTGACTGTCAACTTTGAAATCAAGATTGTCAAATGATAAGTCATTCAGTAAAATAAAATAAAATGTTTTGAAGATGACATTACTGAGAAGATGATTTTAGAAAAATATATCTTTTCTGTGAATTTTGAAAATTGAGAAACATATTGTCTCAAAGCGGGGGATTGTCCGCACCTTGTAAGCCCTCTTTTTAACTGCTATATGCAGATACCAAGGGTCCAAGTAATATTCATTGCCTTGTCAACTAAATTAAAACCCTGCAGTTTTGATTTTTCAGACATTCACAGGGTCAAAAAAGGCCCTAAATGACTCTTGCTCTTTCTTTACAATTGCAATATTATTCATAATTTAGCAATCTACTATGGCCTTACCTCAGTCACAAGAGATTGGCTTAAATTCAGCACTACGCAAGGATGCTTGAAGAATCAAATGACTTTTTAAAAAAATTATTTCCCGACACATTTTGTTGTAAAGCTTTGAATTCCACATCACTTTATGGCAAAGTTCAGAATGGATCTGATTCTTCGCAGATTCTTAATAATTAATAATATGCACTGTAGCACACCTATTCTTGACTAGAAAATTTTGGACATACCTGTATTACTGTAAACTTTGACTTTCTATTAAATCCCCCTCCCCTTTACAGTGAACTTGATTTAAACAGTGTGAGTCAACATCAATGTACTGTAGATCACTTAATTTTCGCGACACCTTATTTTCGCGAGATAGTGATTGACTCTTTATTAGCGAGACAAAATTTTCACGAATTGTGGTCATTGCTCTATATAATCTTAAGGAATTCTATTATACGCAAGAATGAAATTTTCGCGAGCATACCGTCTCGCGTAATTACACGAAAATAAAGTTCTCGCGAATAAATAGTGATTTACAGTATAATTATCTCCAAATATAATTTAAATAATTCTGTCTTTTGTGACACAAAATTTCTTACACTGTTACACCCCAGTCTGTATCTTTTGTGTTTTTTTTACTTCCTTTTTCCTGAACCATTTTTACAATAAATTAAATTTCATTCAGCAAATTAGTTTAACCTTCAAAATACCTTATGGAGTGCTCAAAACACAGATTTTGGAGTATGTGGAAGTAATTTATTATTTTAATTTTTTTCTTCCAGAATAAATATTTAAGCTATTTGTAATGTTTTCACACATCATTTAAAGACATCACATGGGAAGAAAGACAAACACAAATTGTCTTTAGAAAATGTTTCTGAGAGAAAAGTTCCTCATTTTTTGTTATACAGTCTCCATGGAGGCCATATAATTATCATCATCCATCATTTCATCATCTTCTGTTGCATTCTGGGATACTGGCTGAGAACTCTGGGATGGCTGTGACATTGGTGTACCCTGACTTGACCTTTGACTTCCTGCTCTTGATGGTGTGTTCATTGTCTTACCTGTGTAATAACATAAGAAATTAATAAAGAAACCACACAATATACAAAGTGTGTACTTAAAGTGAGTTGCTCAAGATAATATGTCTCTTTTTAACAGAGAAAATTAAACATTTCGTTACAGCGAACATTTTTAAAAGACTTTTTTAAAATTGACTACATATGCACTTATTACAAAGCAAAATATGTAAATGAACCCTGATTCCTACCTTCCTTTTTGCCCGAATGGAATGCCTGACTTTCATCAAAGTACTGGTTAGGGTGATTAATGGCTGTGTCTGGGTCATCGGTCCCTGAGTGTGTGGCGTCAAAATACCACTTACAGGCAATCTGGTAGTGTCCCTCCCGAGTGTACTTCATTATCTGTGTAGGAACAGTATCATAATCAATCTGTGATTATATCCACAGTCAATCTGTACAGCAACAATCAGAATTTCAGAGTGTACCAAAGATCTGATAATAATTTGCATAGATTTAAAATTAAGTTTCAGAACCATTTGATATATTTGGATAAATACATATATGTCCATGTTACTGTGATACTGTGATTTCACTATTTCCTTGAGTTCCTCAAAGTTCTGGAATGAGAATATACAGGTGTGTTATGTTGTATGTTCCATTTTTAATCTTACCTTCTCGGTGAAATCCTTGTTGATTCCCTGCAGTCTGAGTTTCTGAGCCAGCAGATCAGCATCTGTGTGTCTGAATGGGCATCCTTAAAATATACAGGTAGATATAATTTTGGCTGATTTTTTTATATTTATGAATTCATGGATCAATATCTTTACAAGAAATTTTAGCAAGTTTGCAATTCAGTAAGTTCCTACGAACTGAATGTGTAATAAAATTACATGAATTACTTTCAACAAATTAAAAATTTAAATTCAATATCTCTAATCTTAATTTCTCAAATCCCAAGGACACATCAAACAAGGTTTTGCTACACATTTATGTACAATGTACATGTATCTTGCCAGATTGAATATGTGTTTAAATGTTTCTCTACATTTTTCAACATTACTGATAACCAGAACAAACCTTGAAATATTCCACTGTGTCAGCTGTGCTAGAATTCTTTCCTGCGGAGGCTATCAGATCTTGTAACACTTTGTTTTTCTCCTCGTCTGAGATCTACAATGCATAGTAAATGTACATGACTGTGTACATGTAGATACAGTGAACATTGTCTTATTTGGATGTTTATAGCCCAAAATCTTGCCATAATACAAAAATCTTTAGTCCAAGTAATTTGAAAAATAGTTTAACTTGATTTTTTTTTTCAAATCGAACATATCTAGGTGGAAGCAGCATAGCACAGTTCTTGAAAACATCTTTAGAACTTTAAACAACATTAATCAAAATAGATAGATCTAAAATTCAGTCAAACTTGGTGTCAAAATCAAAATTCGATTTAACTAGACAGTTCATTTACAGGGTTATAATCCAGACAACTGACTTACTGGGTTATAATCCATACTACTGACTTACAGGGTTATAATCCAGACTAAAGACTTACTGAGTTATAATCCAAACTACAGACTTACAGGGTTATAATCCAGACTACAGACTTACTCAGTTATAATCCAGACTACAGACTTACTGGGTTATACGCCACACTACTGACTTACTGAGTTATTATCCAGACTACTAACTTACAGGGTTATAATCAAGACAACTGACTTACTAAGTTATAATCCAGACTACAGACTTACAGATTTATAATCCAGACTACAGACTTACTGAGTTATAATCCAGACTACAGACTTAATGGGTTATAATCCAGACTACAGACTTACTGGGCTATAATCCAGACTACAGACTTACTGGGCAATAATCCAGACTACAGACTTACTGAGTTATAATCCAGACTTACTGGGTTATAATCCAGACTACAGACTTACTGAGTTATAATCCAGACTACAGACTTACCGGGCTATAATCCAGACTACAGACTTACTGGGTTATAATCCAGACTACTGACTTACTGGGCTATAATCCAGACTACAGACTTACTGAGTTATAATCCAGACTTACTGGGTTATAATCCAGACTAACTGGGTTATAATCCAGACTACAGACTTACTGAGTTATAATCCAGACTACAGACGTACTGTGCTATAATCCAGACTACAGACTTACTGGGTTATAATCCAGACTACTGACTTTAGTACTGGGCTATAATGCAGACTACAGACTTACTGGGTTATAATTCAGAGACTACTGACTTGTAGGGCTTTAATTCAAACTACTGACTAACTGTTATAATCTATACTATAGACTTACTGGGTTATAATCCTTGACTGACTTGTATGTAACCAATGAAGTATTTTGTATAAGGTTTACTAACTGCATGACAGACTAACGTCTCTTTATGGGCGAAAAATTCTCGAATAGGACTTGAAACAACGAACAGTGAATAAATCAATTGCTAGAATTAAAGTCTTACCATCAATGGCATCCAACATACGGCATGAATAACTGAAATGGCGATTAAAAATACGAGAGTAAAGATCTCGTTTCTTCGTTCGCGCCTTTTTCCTTTAACACACTTTATACTCCCACGACGAGGGCCATACGCTCCCTTAGAGATAGCAAACATAACAAGAGAATTGAAACCAGTAGAGAATGCTACTGCAAGAATTCCCAGTGAAGTGTATAGTATCGAGAACGCTACGTCTGTTCTGTACGTTCCATAATAATCAAAGAAGCACCACGTACATGGAAAATGGCGTATATTACGACCAAAACTCATTAATGGCAAGGAGGCTATCAGTGCCGAAAAAATCCAGATTCCAACAAGCATGACATGAACCCGTCTCTTCTTTTGGGAGGAATTATAAAAGTATGGGTACCATAGCGCTAAGAACCTGTCCAATGACATTGCGGTCACAACAGTTAGGGTGGCCACACTGGCAAATATGAGCATGAATGACAAGTAATCACATACGGGTTGACCGCCCGGCCACACGAATTTGTTGTTATAAACTGCAAAGGCCACCGGGGAAGAAGATATTATTCCAAACAGGTCCGTGCAAGCTAGAGCTCCAACAAGTCTGTAGAAAATTCTCCATTTATGCTCGTCTGCATGTCGGATAAGCAGCACTAGAGCCAAAATATTTCCCGACACTCCTAAAGTGAACATGACTGCCGAGTCTGCTGGGGAAACCGTTTTAGACAATTTAATCGTTAGATTAGTAAGATCTGCTGAATAACAAAACTTTGCAGCCATCTTTTTTTTATGCAGCCAACTTCTTTCGGCACTTTTCAATATGTCTGTGTTTTTATTATCTCCTTACACTTAAAAACGGATGCATTGGGTGTCATCCGCGCTTCCTGTAAGAAAGTTATATTAAAAGAAAGCTTAAAAACGCATTGTTGAAAGGGTTTTAGCGGGTGCAATCGATTTTGATCTATTTCAGACTTCTCTTGAGCGAATATTGTTATTGCATAGGCTCCTACCTCTATATTGCATGTCATTTTATAAACACCAGCTTTTACGAGGATCTCAGGAAGTCCGTTAATTTTTTTAATTAGAAAGCTTTTTTCAATATGCATTGCTATTTTTAGATTATATCAAAATCAAGTACTGAAATCGATAACTTGTTTTATGCTCTACGTATAATCTGTAATAGACAAATCTGAGAGTGTCACAGGGAACACTTTGTCCTTTGTTTGGGTTAAAAAGAAATTACACCATCCTGTTCAAAAAATTATAGAACTTTGATGTATCCGTTTTTTTTAATTGCTATTAATACATGAATTTAAGACTATATTCCTTAAAGTCATGTTTCAAGGTTTTCAAAGAAATATTTCAAAGTTTTGTGTCATAAAATTATAAATATTAAATAATTAATACTGAAACAATAATTCTTTAATATTTGCATGTTCAGCTAGGATTCTTCTCTGGTTGCTTACTAAATGATATATTCCATGTATATTTGCTTATATATCTTATATATTAAGACGTAAGAGATTTAAAACTTCAAAAAAATTTTTTCTCATCATAATCATAAAGCTTTAAATAGATATGGTAAACTGAGTTGGACATCTAGTAGGGACTATATTTTGGCGGAATGGTGGCGTATGAAAATATCTTCTTTTGTTATTCTCGAAATAATTAAGGAACAATGGATTTAGTTATAATTTTTACACAATCAAAGGCTTGAATTTTTCCAATGTTAGTAAAATTACTGAGTAATAATGAAGAACTAAAGATTTAAAATATATCAAATAAGTATGATTTTCCAAACAAACTATTATGTTAGCTTTTAAAAGCTTCCAAACAGTCAATCAATAAGACTAAAATGTTACAGAGGAAAGACTTCTATATACAATCCATATTTTATAAATTACCACCAACAGAGACAATTTCACTCCAGGAATTCGAGGAATTTGCGATAGAGAGGTTAAAAGGTGAAGACAAAGGAATATATTACCCATTTTTTTGTTTAATGATCATCACACTTGGTCTTAATATGGCACTTTGAATATATAAATACTCAAATTATTATAAATCTTGTTAAAATGAAGGTACAGGAACCTGTTTCAATGGAAGTTATTTAGATGTTAATTAAAAATTATTTTTAATTACCTATACAAATGAACAAAAGTCATCTCTATTTACATTATTATTATAAAAATATTGACTGGGTTTAGGGTATTCTCTTTAAAAAAAAAATTGGATGTGTAAGACGTCAAAATGTTTAAAAATAAGCCTGTGATAAGTTTGTCTACCACTTTTCCTGCTCAGATACATAGTTGTCTTGACTGTGGCCGTTCCAGCCATTGTTTACAACATTGTTGGAAGTGTTGATTATGATTTCACAATGCTGCTGCACACGCACTAACCCTCCGGTGAATACGGCCTCAAATCCAGTGACTATGTACTGTTATGAACTGTTTGCACTTGTATAGATAATATAGGGACTATAAATAGACTATATAATAATAAAATTTAATCAACTGCAATATTAATATATATTTTTACATTTGTAGTTCTCAAAGCCATTGAAAATGCTGGTATTAGATATATGCGCGGGTCAGATGAATACAATGCAGTGGTGGAGAAGGAGATTAAGAAAACCAAGTTAAACAGAATTATAAGGGTAAAATACAGGTGTACATGAACATCCTCATTTACTGAGAAGTCTGATGAGATTTGCCTAGCAAATGTATCTTTATGACAAAATTATTTTTAAACAGTTTATAAGTGCAGATTTGTTTAGTTTTTAATTAAAACATTAAATTATATAAGTATTGTGCACAGATATGTATTATTGCATACTATCATGTTCATTTCTTGGATGCAAAAAGTAAAAAACCGAACACTTCTTCTCTTACAGACAGATTTCTCTGTTGATGATCATGAGTACAGAATGGACCACATTTCACACTTCATACTGAGACTTGCCTATTGCAGATCGTGAGTGTAGAATATAAATATTCCAAGCTTTGATACAATATTTTATGACAAACATTTGCATCACTGAGAATGAGAAAATAAGCACATCTAATATCTATACTTGCCAGTTTTGTAAGAATCTAATCTTAGTCTGATAAGATGTCAGTAAAGATTAAAGTACCTAAATTAGGAAGTCACAATCTAGCAAGGAAGGAGCATATAATATAACACATATCCTTTCATATATCCTTTGTAGTCTAATTTTTGAACTCACTGTTTGGAGATAATTTCTCTCAGATATGTGTACAGAATATTCATTTTTTCTGTTTCACAGGGAAGATTTAAAGCGTTGGTTTCTGCAGCAGGAATTAGATTTGTTTCGATACAGATTCACAAAAGAAACTGCAGAGGGTAAACAGAAATTTCTCCAAGACAACAGTTTGGATTATAACCCAGTAAGTCTATAGTTCATGTACATTTACTATGCATTGTAGATCTCAGACGAGGAGAAAAACAAAGTGTTACAAGATCTGATAGCCTCCGCAGGAAAGAATTCTAGCACAGCTGACACAGTGGAATATTTCAAGGTTTGTTCTGGTTATCAGTAATGTTGAAAAATGTAGCCTTCCAGTGTGTTGAGTTGTAAAAAATATAACAACAACCTGTTTAACTTCTGGATGTTCAGTGGTTTATTTGTCATTCTGCAGGTTCCCTTTACTGAAGTTTTGGATCTTGTTCGTGGTCGGAAGGTCTTTCTTCATAAAGGATTTGCCTACGTTCCCAAAGATGATATGATTTCAATCTTAATCACTCATTACAGAGCACATCTTTCACAACAACTAGCAGTAATAATTCATTGTTTTTAACATTTTATCAGTGTTGAAATACATGTGTGTGTACATGTATTTGTATGCATATGCATTTTCAAAAAGGATATTTTAAAAGTGTATATTTATGAATTACAATATGACTGAAAATGAAATACAGTATATAGCAAACTAAACAACAATTATAACTTTGTTATAATAATTAATTCAAACCATATTTTAAATCTCGTTGATATTGTAGTTGACATCGCGAGCTTTGCCCCAGTTAGAGGAAGATAACCGTCTCCTGCCCATGTTATCCGGGCTCAGTAAGAGATATCTAGGTCAGGACTACAGCTCAAAAAAGTCAAACATGGGCAAAATCACTGCAGAAATGATCGACTCTGTGAGTAATTTATATTTTTTGTTTTAAATTCTATACTACAACACTTAAATGTGGTTTACAATGTGATCATCTGTACAGCCTTTACTCTTGATGACTGCACAGCTATTTTAGTTGTCAAATAGAGACCACTTTTCAATATTTTTACCTCTTGACAAGTACACTTTACTAATTCTCTCATTTTTATGCAACCATGATTAAAGATTTAGGTGCACATTTATGTTTGGAATTCCCATTGGTGTGGTTGTTTGGTAGAAATTTAAATTTTATCCATAACTTTTGAATTGTTAATGTTAGTAATTTTGTATTTAATATGTTTATTCCTTGTGAGAAGATTTTTACTTTTAATTTTAGACTACTGCATTTTTTAAGGACATGTCATTAAAATTATGTGTACATTGATGTATTTTTTTTCACCTACAGTTGTCAAAGCAGTCGTTTCCTCCCTGCATGCAGAATCTCCATCAGGCCATGAAGAGGGACCACCATCTAAAACACGGGGGGAGAATGCAGTACGGACTCTTCCTAAAAGGGATTGGGCTCTCCTTGGAGGAAGCACTCCGATTTTGGAAAATGGAATTCACCAAAATCATGGACGGAGAAAAGGTAACTCTTTTTTAGCTAAACAAACAAATCGCTAAAAGTTTATCAAGAACGGAGAAATAAGTCAACATTTACATGAATGTTCAGTTGGGATACTCTAAGATATGCATTTGGATTTTTGAAGGGGTTGTAACTGTTTCTTGGTAATCCCTGATCTGTCCATATACTCCAAGATGAAAGTAATCCAATTGCATTTATCAATAAATTTAAATAAAAAACTTCTATATTCCTGTTGGCACAGCTCTTGTGCTTCTAATGTTAGAAGAATTTTCAATTTTAGAGTTGCACTGATTTGAATTGTATTTCCTGTTTTCAGTTTGACAAGCAGTATTCCTACAATATCAGACATAACTATGGTAAGGAGGGGAAGCGAGCGGACTACACTCCCTACAGCTGTAATAAGATCATCATGTCAAACGCTCCAGGTCCCGGGGATAATCATGGTAAATAGAATGTTAATGTGAAGAGAAACATTTAAACACATATTCAATCTGGCAAGATACATGTACATTGTACATAAATGTGTAGCAAAACCTTGTTTGATGTGTCCTTGGGATTTGAGAAATTAAGATTAGAGATATTGAATTTAAATTTTTAATTTGTTGAAAGTAATTCATGTAACTTTATTACACATTCAGTTCGTAGGAACTTACTAAATTGCAAACTACAACCGAACAAGTGGAAGTTCAAGTTGTCAGTTCTGAGGCTGGCTTAGCCTTGTTTAAGCTATCTTTATAGTTTCTGTACATCAGGATTTTTTTTCTAACATTATGTCAATTCCAAGTGCAGCGCTGGCAGCGGGATGGATACCATTCGTTGTCACTTTGGTTGTAAGTAGAAATTGATCACATGATCCTGACAAATTGTTTATGAAGTAACGAATAACATCAGTAGTCAGCATTACAAGTGAACCATTGGTTGGAATAATCTAATGCCTTTTTTAACCATATGCAAGCATGGGAATTTCATTTGGAGAAGAATATTTGCACATAGTAACACATTATCAATCATCCTCAAAGTATAAAACATTAATAGCTTTTAAAAGTTGAACTAAATATGGAGATTTCCCCAGGTCAGAACCATAGGGCACATTTTTTTATGTCACTTTCAATAAACTGATAATTTCATTGAAATTTGCCATATCTTATTTCAACATGTTCAATGTAAATAAATAAAGAGACAACAGATGACACTTGCCATCTTTAAAGTTCAGGGGGTTCCTCAGTTCACGCTTGATTTTTATCCGCATCTACATTTTTCCATCTTGGATTAAATCATTTAAAAAATCCTCTCTATCATATGATGATTTGCACTTGCCATATATATGCAAAAATAAATGTCCTTGATACATAGCATATCTAGATGTACATACCTAAAATTGAAACACAGGAAGTGGTGATTTCTAACCAATCAAATATATAGAAGTGTTCAGTCATCACAGATATAGTCTAGAGAGGTCTGGGTAAAATTTATTCTTTCTAGTCTTTCCAGGCATTTCAGGATACCTTTACCAGGGTTCAACATTAACGTTAGTCCGTTTGTCTCAGACTAATACATTTTCATTCAGACTAATAGAATTTGTAGCTAATTAGTCCGAACGGACTAATAAAGTTATCTGGGGAAAAAAAAAGAATTTACCGATGTTGAAATTCTAGACAACTTTCACCGGAAAACCCCGGATTTATTTTTAGCTTTCTAGCTAATTTGCGGGAAGTTAGGTAATTTTGTAAGATTATATTAATTATATTACCTCAGGAGCTTCTATCCTTCCCTGTTTTTTACACTTGGCATCTGGACATGTAATTTTTAGAATACTGCCATCTGTGATTAACACATGCAGATACTGCCGCACACACTGAAAAATAGCCATATAAGTTAAGATTCACTCAGATATATTTTACTCTATTTATAATGTTGTAGATTTTTTACTTCTTCATGGACAGTCTGACAGAAGGATGTACCTTTTCACAATAGAGACATTTACAGTCCTTCAGTTCGTACATTTCCTGCAGCGGACACTCCATCAGACAGAGGCGACAGGTAATGAGAGGGTCTATTGCAAGATCCACCGAATTATTCCCTGCTGTGTAAGCAGCCATGCTAATCAAATCTATAAAGAAAATTCAAAATAAACAGTTACAAATTTGAAAATTAAATTTAGATATTCCAAAGAACATGCAACTTTTGGTGGGCATCAAATATTTTTTATTGGATGGCACTAACTGTAACTCCCCGCTCTGTTATTATTTTCGGAGAGGTACAATTCTTAGGTTAACTATAAGGTTAACTTTGATTACAGTTATAAGTGTCTGACAATTACATATATCATACAAGATTAAGATACTCCTATCCTAACATTCTTGTTACCTTATTTGATTCTTCTCAACAGTGAGAGCACAGTCCAGTCTTGTAGAGCTCTACTTCATCCAAATATATGGCTTTCTTTGTTTAGAGAAATAATTGACTCTCCTGCATCACCATTACTAAGTAAAGCATTGCAGTAATGGCATTAAAATGTTGGTTGTTTACAAGCTACAGCCACTTTTTGCTTCCCAAAGGCAAAATGTGGACAATCAGTTGTCAAAAATGATCTGCGTCGTTCAAACGCTTATATTTCATAAATCGTTTTAAAACCTCGAATTTATCTCATTGGATCATCATATCATATAACAATATAAATTCATATTGTGCCAATTCTTTCAAAATATATCATTGACAAAGAATAAAAACAATATTTTAAAAATGCATTTTAGCAAATCATTAGATAGGTCGTGGCTAGAATACTCCTTTAGGTTAGTCATATTTGTTAATAGTCTCGTTCAACCAGACCCTCGGCTGTCTCCGTAAATCTCCGACCAGCCAGAGGGTCTGGTAAAGATACGTGGTATCGTTTGTAACGCCAAAACGAGGCTTACCGAAATTCTGGTAAAGTTTGTGATTGGCTGAAAAGAACACACCTAAAAGATTTAAACAAATAAATCAACAGAAAAATAACTTAAAGATGTGAAAGTTATATGTCTAAAAGTTATTATATCATCCTTTGTAACAATCCTTTGAACTGCCAACTGAATTGATTCCAGTGTGTCCTTTATCTCATCAATTTCTGAAGATTCCTCTTCTCCTGCAGAGGAAATTCTCCTCTGTTTTGATGCTGGTTTTGTTGATACAATTTGTGACTTTACTTAGGTTGGCACTCTGGACAGAAATAATGTTGATTGCTTAAGCAGTGGGCCAGAAACTTTCTCATTTTTTTGTACTTCTTTTGTGTCCTTGGCCTGTTGATCCGCCATTGTTAAAAACTACATGGCTGCAGTTTCTTTAATGGTTGTAATTTTTTTAAACAGCTGTGTGGTTACTTTTTCAAAGGCAGCTGTAGGGTGCTATTTTTTAAAAGCAGGTGTGTGCTTGTAATTATTTAGAGGCCACTGTAAGGCGTTATTTTTAGTCGTCTGAGGGTTGTTACTTTTAGGCAGCTTAGTGGTTGTTATTTTTAGGCAGATTTGGTTTTGTAATTTTTAGGCAGCTTATAGTGGTTGTTATTTTTAGGCAGCTGTGGTGTTTGTTATAGGCAGCTGTGTGGTTGTTTTTTTTAGGAGACTGTGTGGTTGTTATTTTTACATAGCTTTGTGGTTGTTATTTTTAGGCAGCTGTGTGGTTGCGACTTGCTGAGTGTTTGAACTCCCTGGGTGATTTGGAGAGGGCAGAGGAGGCCTACAGTAAAGTTGTGGAGATGGCTCCCTCTCACATCGGGGCCAGGATGTCTCTGTCTACACTACAGCAACATCTGGGGAAGCATGAGGAGGCACTGAGAGCACTGCACAGAGGTAAGGGCATCATAAGACCTGATTAGCACAAATACAAAGTAAGAAGCCAGCAAAAGAGGTACACATGTAAAGGATTTTGATACAGTAAATAATAATGTATTACATGTATATGCAATATAATTCTACTCTGCTTTTTAAAATATTCATATTGATATTTCATTCAAGATTAAAGTAGACAGTGTATTCATTATAAGCTGTAATTAAACTGAGGTGATTTAATTCTCTGTTGCAGATGAATCGGATGCTTTATTAACCAAACAGGTACTGGTTTTCTTGATGTCTATCCTGAAGTTCTATATTTTAGCTAAAAGTTCATGAAAATCCCAGATTTACCAGGGTAGTCATTTAGAATAATTCATTGATTTGCAGGAGAAATCTTTACTGATGCATAAGTGTATGCTGTTGCATGCACAGGGAAAGTTTGATGAATTTCATCGTACTTGCAAATTGCTGCTGTTTAACATGTTCAAAGATCTGAATGACCCAGATTTCATCAAAGGTATGAGCATGTTTGTAGGCAGACATAGGTGTTTATTTTTCCAGGATAAGATTTTTATGTGTTTCCTCATTTTCAAGATTTGTACCAAGGTACAGATTTTCTTGCATAATTATTAGGCCCTTCAAAATACATTTTAATCTAGCAGTTTTATGTTGTAATTTTATACCTCAAAAATAACTATTAGTTTGAACATGTTGAAAGTATTCTAAAACAGTGAAAGTGCATTGTATAAATATTTTTGAAAAGTCATCTGTAGTACCGGTAGTACTCTATTTTAAAACACTCATATTATGCATGTGTTTGATTAATTTTAGCTGTGTATTGTCGTGTATCTAATAAAACCAGGAGAGAGATCCTAAACGACCATTTCAAACCAGGATTCAAAGGTATTAAAATAAGAATTTTTTAAAATGCAGTGGAACATGGGATTTCCCTTGCTCTTTGATTGGGTGCAATGTCACATCTAACAAGAAGTTTTTTTTATTTTTTCCCCAGTCTATTATTCAAATACTAAAAATTATTCAAACTATCCTGAAATTTTACTTAACTAAAAAAAAAGGAAATTGCAATCCATAAATTTTTACTACATTAGGAGGTACAAAGGGATACAATTTGTATTTAACTCAGTTTCAAAGAAACTATTCAAGACAGTGTTATCAAAGTCAATATGCTGATACATACTGAAGTGCAACTTTTCAACTGCAACAACATTTTTTTTACCTTGACCTTTCCTTTGACCCTGACCTCACTTTTCTTAGATAAGCATTTAGCTCAGTTTTAAAGAAACCATTTAAGTTAATTTAATGAAACTTTATTTGCTGACACATACTTAAATAAGCTTTACAACTGTATCAACATTTTCTTACCTTGACCTTTCCTTTGACTTTGACCTAATTTTTCTTAAATTAACGTTTAGCTTAGTTTAGATAAACCATTCCAGATATTTATCATACTTGATATGGTGATGCATACATGTATTAGTGAGAGCTATTCAACTGCATCTGAAACTTTTAATCTTGAGCTTTCCTGTGACCTTGACCTCACTTTCCTAAATTTTGCATTTTGCTTACTTTCAAAGAAACCATTTAAGGTGTTTTTTTTTGTAAGCTTATGCACTTATGCATAATTTGGTGAGAATTTATCTTCTATTTTCAAATTTTTAGACTTTAAATTCGATTTTTAGCTCACCTGAGCTGAAGGCTCAAGTGAGCTTTTCTGATCACATTTTGTCCGTCATCCATCCGTCCGTCTGGCTGTCTGTCCTTCTGTAAACTTTTCACATTTTCAACTTCTCGAGAACCACTCGGCCAATTTTGACTAAACTTAGTACAAAGCATATTTGGGTGAAGGGCAATATGAATTTTTAAAATGAAGGGCCAAATCCCCTCACAAGGGGAGATAAGCAAGAAAAGACAAAAAAAGGATGGGGTCATTAAAAAAAATCTCAAGAACCGCTGAGCCAGAAAAGCTGAAACTTATGTGGAGGCATCCTGGGTTAATGTAGATTTTAAATTATTCAACTCATAATCCTCTTTAATAGAATACTTAGGGTTAGAGGCTTCAAATACAAGTGATAGGTTGTACAATTTATCAGAAGAGCGATTCAAGGCCCTTGGGCCTCTTGTTTTTAGCTTTCTAGCTTCTTTGCGGGAAGTTAGGTAATTCTGAGTCAATTCAGTGCTTAATTTTAGGTCTCATTAGTATGAAATTAAACATCTTATCCACCATGATTAAATATGACACATAAAGAAAGATGTCGGATGTTTGGATGAAGTAATCATGTATAGAGAAAAATGGTATGAGATCAGGAATACGATCATAGTTCCTGATTGTGCGATTTCAACGAATTCTTGGTACATGTATAAACATTTCATGTAAATGCTTTGTTTATTTCAAAAAAGTTTAAAAAGTACATCACAACATTAATTTTATTTATTTATTTATTTTTTTTGACGGACTCATGATATTGCCAGCGGACTAGTAAAAGTAAAGAAGCACTCTTCCAGGCGGACCAAAGCCTAAAAATTTTAGTGTTGAACCCTGTCTACACTTTACATAGTTAGAAGTCATCACACAGACATCATGGACATAAGAAAACACACAATAGACAAAATATAACATTCTGAAATAGATATTTACACAGCAACTTGAAGAGTCATCATTCTGCTAGAACTATGCATTTCAGATAAATCAAGATTGAGCACCTTTGCTAGATTTGGAGATGATTTCATTCCAAGCTTTTTAGCTCACCTGAGCTGAAAGCTCAAATGAGCTTTTCTGATCACATTTTGTCCGGCGTCCGTCTGTCTAGCTGTCTGTCCGTCTATCTGTCTGTAAACTTTTCACATTTTCACATTTTTCAACGTCTTTTCCAAAACCACTGGGCCAATTTCAACCAAACTTGCCACAAAGCATCCTTGGGTGAAAGGAATTCAAGTTTGTTCAAATGAAGGGCCATGCCCTTATTCAAGGGAAGATAATTCAGAAATAGTGAAAATTTGGTGGTATGTCTTATAAATCTCAAGAACCAATGTGCCAGGAAAGATGAAACTAATAGGGGAGCGTCCTCAGGTAGTGTAGATTCAAGTTTATTCAAATCATAACCCCCTGGGGGTAGGGCAAGGCCACAATGGCTGATGAAAGTTTTTCATAGAAATATATAGGAAAATTCTTTAAAAATCTTCTTTTCAAGAAAAGCAAAGGCATGAATGAACATATTTACATGGAAGCATGCTCAGGTAGTGTAGATTCAGGTTTGTTCAAATCATGACCCCTGTTGGTAGGGTGGGGCCACAATGTAAGCTCAAATGTAAAGGGCAATAAAGCCACAAGTAGTCAAAGAAATATGCAAGCATCCTTAGTTAGTGTAGATTCAAGTTAGTTCAAATCATACCCTCTCCCCTTTAAGGATTGGTTGGGACTTCTTTTGGGTTTAATCTTTTCAATAATAAACTGATTTTTGCTTTTTTCCTAGCCACAGTGCTCAGGTTAGTGATGTGGTACATGGGCCTCTTCTTTACATCAGTTATAATAAGAGAGAGTTTTATTATATATCTCAATCAATAATATCTAAAGATTTACATTTTTTCCGTATATTTTATATAAAGAAGTATCTTTCACATGAGAGTGAGAAATGAATTGCATTCATTCCGATTATTTCAAAGTGATATGAATGCAACTGATGAAAATACAATCATGCAGTCTGAATACAGCATATGTCACTTTTTTGATTAATAAAGCATTTATTGCAACTTTCAGCTAATCCTGCTGTTTTCTGGTGCCTATGTGAAATACTTCATCAGTAAGAGAGATGGTACAGTATCCAGTACGCTATCGTCCGTGGTGGCGCTCAGCGTTACACTACTAACCACGGCTCTGATCCCCGTCGACGTCTTCCTGGTCTCTTTCATGAAAAACACAGATGGAACATTCAAAGTAAGGCAAAAATAACTTTGACATATTTATTGTAAACTTAAATACTTGTGAAATGTTCTCATTTACTTGTCAGATTTATTTTGTCAAGTTTTAGCTGCCAAATAAAATAATGTTTTGGACTTTCATTGAATTTTCAGATTATTCTTTTGAATAACCTAACCTATAACAAATTTTAATGAGTAATTATTGCCTTTAATGTTTAAAGGACTGGGCTGTGAGCAACACAACAAGACAATCTCTGGAGAACTCAGTATCAGATGCCTACTACTGTAAGTATAGTAACTAGTAATAACAAATCCATTGTTCTAAAGCATTGTAATGTGCTTTTTTAAACCAGTTAAAAATATGATGAAAAATAATTGAATAGTTATATTGCATTTGATTTTTTTCCAGCACTGTATGGACTGATTGTGTTCTGTCTATTCCTTCTGTTGCCGTTTATGTACTTCTTCTACGAAGAGAGAGATGAAGAGTCAACAGTTAAATCTGTAAGTTAACATACACATACAATGTATAGACCTATTTTAAAAATGATCCTCTGGGGTTAAATATTTACAATAAACATATGCATGTACATTAATCCTACAAGACAGTTAAAAAATGATGATGCATTAGTTTACAGTAAAAGCTCATTTCTACAACTTTGTAGAATTAATTGACAAAAATGTCCAAGATATAAAAATTCAATACCATGGTGCTCGAGTATTAATACTAACAAGTTTTTTTTACAGTAAGTCATTTTGCTGCTCATGTAATTCCTTGGTTTTCAAAACATCAGTGCTCTTTAACGACATTCGATCCTGATATTTAAAGTCTTGAACTTTTTTTGCCAAGTGTATTTTTAGTTTCTACAAACATAGCTTAATTAAAATTCAAATCAAAAAATTTTTGGCGCTACAGTACATTTAATATGACCTTTTTGCACTGAAATTTGTGTCTTAATTAAAAATTAAATTTTTGACGTTTTCCTTCCAATATTTTTATCCAAATAAAGCATGAAACAAAATGAACTCTAAATTTGTTTATAAAAAGACACTTAAAAATTGTGACTAAGAAAAAGTTTCAAATTCCTTCGCATAATCAATTATTTGACCTTTCTGCACTGATTAAAAGTGATTTTTCTGGCATTGAAAATCTAATAAGCAAGAAAATTATTTTAAAGTCTTAAACTTTTTCTGATTTTAAGCAAATAGGTCAAATTTATCTTGAATATTTAGAAAAGAACATCAAAAGTGGGTGTATATGATGTAAATTTTTAGATATTACTAAAAAAAGTGTCAATTTTACGTTAAAATTGGCTCAATTTTCCCCCGGATTTTCAGAATATATTTGTCACACTTTGTTGATAGAATTCCTAAGAAATAATTAAATAGATATTTCAGTACCAGCATAACACATTTCACTGCAAAAAACTGTTTTGTGTGCAACCAGCTTGGAAAAATAGGAATCCAAAATTAACAGTATTGTTATAGTTCAAAATGGAAAAACTGATCATTTTCGTCTAAAAAACCTTCCGCCAAAAAATATAGTCCCTAGCTTGATTCTATTTGAATGGAATTTAATCGCGTTTTTTTCATTGAATATAGTTAAATTTGCACTGTAGAATTCAAATTTAATGTTAGAACTTAAAAATGATGCAGAATTTTATAAATAATGGACCTGACCAAAATACGCTCAAAATCTCAGGATCGAACGTCCTTAATGCATATCTGTACAATAAACTGCATTTCCTGGCAATAATATTGTTTGTTATTCTAACAGAGAATGTGTTCAGCCCTAAAGTTTACCCTTGTTTCATTGTTCATCATTGTGGCTCTCTTGTTAGTTGGGTAAGTATATTTTACATGTTTAGTTCTACTTCATCATAGCAAACAACTTCTTCTTGATAAATTTGGGCTCTTTCAGACATATTTACTCTGGAAGCATTATTGAATCATATACATGTGTAATAAATTTAACTTTTTACAGAGCCTTTGTTGGTGTAAATCATGACACACCCCCATCAGGTAAAAACAACACAAACCAGTGGAACAGGATTGTGGACCTCTTCAAGGAGTTTAACAACGCAAACAGTTAGTCTACTCTATAAATACCCATGCAGTACATTATTTTGTATTTTATTTGTGTGATCTATAAATACACACACAGTACATCATTTTGTATTTTATTTGTGTGATCTATAGATATACACACAGTAGGTCATTTTGTATCTTATTTTGTGTGATGTGGTATATTTTGTTTACACAGAGTTGGAGGATGCCCTATCTTTTGTTGTGAGTGTACTCAGTCTTTTGGGGATGCTGGCAATCATCATGTACTCAGTAAGCATAGTGTGTCTGTATCACATCTGTTCAAACAATTTTTACATGCCTCTTAAAGAAAATTTTCAAAGCTATTGAGTCTTAATATCAGAAATGTTGTATTCTCCTTTATTATAACAATATGTCATGGTTTTGTACTGTTTTCGATTAACAGTTTCGCAGATTTATTTACCCCTGTGAGGTTTATTTTTAACAGACTGGGTTCTGTGATTTATTTTTCTGTGACAGGCTTATGGGATGTCAGCCTTGCCTATGTCTCTAATAAAAGGAACAAAGAGTGCAAAAGAAGAAAGACTAGATGTTCAGAGTCAAAGGTCAAGGATAAACAACAGGTCAAGTGCCATCAGGGACAAGGTATGTGAGGAGTTCATGCTGTAACTTAAAACATTGCAATTCAAAGAGGATGCATACATATGATTGAAAAATATTTCTTTTGTATGATACTGCTTACAGGGAAATTTTCACCCCCATTTTTTTTTTGCCCTCTTCATGATTGGGCGAATTAAAAGGGGCAATTCAAAGAATACCGTATAATTTCTTAAACAGAGCTATGACTGGGTGAATTTGAAATGGGGCAAAATTGTTTGCAAGTGCAAAAGGTCAAAAATAACACGGGGCAAAAATAACCCTATCTACAGAAGTCATACTGTAAACAGGGATATTTTTATGAGGTAAAATTTTACAATTTCCAACCAAAGAATCAAGTGTTCACATGGAGCTTATTTTTGCAGTAGTTAAGGAATTTACAAAATATGTTGCTTAATATGGTACCTTAAATTAACCCTTCCCATGTTGTTTGAAATCTTGAAATAGTACTCACGTAGAGGCCTTTCATCACGGAATCGGGACCGGGTGGAGATTTTAGACGAGGAGGAGAGGTTACTAGAGAGGGAGGACAAACACCTCGAGGCCAAAGAGAAGAGTCTTCTGAGGAAATGTCTCCTCATTCTGAGGCCATTCGAGGTGGTGTTTGGAGTGGCCTTCTTCTTGGTGACACTACTTATCTTTGTATCACTGCTTCTGACAAAGTAAGGGCTTAGCCTTGCTAGAAATTAGTTTAATTTTCATTAAATTCTTGATGCTTGTTTTTTTTTAATCAGGATGCATTATAATGGAAATGTCACCTAGTGATATCAATTTATGTACATTAATGAAAAAAATTAATAATATATTTAACGGTAGTAAAAATTTATTTTAAGCTTCTCATTTCTGCTCAACTCCCTTTCCAATAATAATTTGTTTATAGAGCCTAGTTTTATTTATTATGTAATTTTTGTAGCATTGACAAGGCCATGCATGGACTGGGTTACAAGTCTGGCTATGCCCTACCCAAGAGACAACTCCCTAATCCAGTGGACATCATTCTGGTCTTCTGTCAGAAGGTAATATTGTTAAAGTGTATATTTAAATATTCTTTAGCCATAGTTCTGTAACTTGTTCATGTTCAGTCATTCTTATGAACCTTTTAGGTGTTTCCCCTGGATTACATCATGTTCGCTGCTCTGGTTCTGTATCTCGTGTTCTGCTCTATGTCTGGGGTCAGGAACATCGGAATCTGGTTTCTTTGGCTCAGAGTAGGTTATATGTTTACTATTACTATGTGAAGCGCAAAGAACTTGTAGCTTGAAAAGGGGGGTAAATATTCATATTCTTCACAAGAAAAGCAAAAGCTTGTATGAAAAGGAAGTGAAGTGATTGCTTAAAAGAGGGCTAAATTTTCATATTCTTTACAAGAAAAGCAAGAGCTTTCTCTCACTATAAACCTCTAAGTTTGATTAATGAAATAAAAAAAAGAAGGTACAGAAAATCCCTTTATTTGTTTTCTTCTTTGTTGACAGATGTATAAGATTCGTCCACGTAGAACCCGTCCACAAGGTATACTGATGATGTGTATGATCATGATGTTTTTGACTTTGGCCATCAACATTATTATATATGAGCTGACACCTCAGTATTCCTCCTTTGGAAGTCAGAGATATGTGGTATGTACATGGGATTATATTCAAATCCATAGAAATTTATCAACATCACAATGTTGGTAACAAGTCAAATGACAAACAGAAGAAAACAGCAATTAAAATTTGATCACCAAAGCATGTATAACAAAGTATGCCAGCAATGGTGTTAGGATGACAATAATTAAGGTCTGTACTGGGAATGTAGATGACATAAACAACATCACAGAATTGTATTATTAAGTGTTTGCAAAGCATAATTAAATTTTTTAAGCATGACTAAATTGATTTCTGTTCCACCATCCTTTTTGACTAGATGTACACTGAGTTGTCTTTCTTGTTCTAGGAAATCAAAGGAAATTCCACACGAGAGATAGTGTCCTGCACGACAGATGCCACAGCAAGTATGTCATTTAATGTGTTTACTGTGTAGATACATGTTATAATCTTTGAAACAAGAAGTTAAATGCAGTAACTTATCAAGTGATCAGACATGTATCTTAGAGATTGCGAATAAGCAGGTTTTTTTTTAGCAAGAATTCAATTTTGGATTTATTAGCGAGGGTGTTGAGATCGCTAAAATTGCACATCTGACACTAATAATTCATGTACATGTACTGGGGAGGAAAGTCTATCTTGCAAGATATTGTCAATCCATAAAATTGCCTATTGCTGAAATTACATGTACTGTATTCATGTGCAAGAAATATTCACGAGTTCCGCAGCCTACTTTTAATCCTGTATATTAATTGCCACGAACCAATAATTTTGATAAGTATTTGTACAGAATATTTCCTTGGTCGCGAAAATAAATTGTCGCGGATTGATTTCAAACTAACAAATGACGAATAAAAGATGACACGAATAATAGTTGGTTTACAGTACAGTCAATTTTCGAATTATCGCCATTCGATTCATCGCCATTTTCGCAATGCCGCCATGATTTCCCAAGAACGTTTTTCCTGCTATATAAAATTCTCTTTATAACGCCTAATTCGCATACCGCCATCCGCCACCCTGTTTTCAAAACAAACATCCATTTTTTAAGTGTCAATTATCTCGATCATACCGCCACAGGTGCATGTGGTCAGTGAAGCTCTGCTAATTGGTTGACGCTATCCCTGTTGTTAAGCATGCGAAGCCAGTCAAGGTACATGCAATTAAGTAAACAATAATTTTAACATGAATTGTTAGAATAATTTTGTTTTCTGTTTAATAAAATCATTTAGTCAAGGCTTCGCCACGAAAGCGGTCGTTGTAAATTACGCCGATAACGATATTATTTTGATGATCTCTGCTTATAAAAAGAATGCAAAGTTTGCTTTAAAAAAATATAAGTCAAAAATGTGAACGTTTCATTAACAATGATTTCATAAGCAATGAATTTATTCAAGAACTTATTTTACGTACTATAGGCAATATATCAAGACGATCGACCCAGCATTTTTTTTCAATATCAGACGTGCAGATTTACATGCATACACATGTACTTGTCTTAATTTCATAACTGAATATTTTGTTTTAGCGAAATTGTACATAAAAATTACTTGAAGTATTTTCAAATTTAGAAATATGTTTATATATATACATGTACATGTGATAATAAGAATAGAAACGCTAAATGGTATTTCTAAGAACGATAACTCTACGTCTTATTTCCTAAAAGATGGAAAATTCAATTCATCGCCAAATTCGTTATACCGCCATGATTTCCAAATTACGAAAGGTGGGGGTTAATCGAGAATTAACTGTATATACTAATTTCTAGGGCAAAATTGCTGAATTTGCAGCTCACTAAAATATCAACTTGCATGGTACATTTGTATTTTGAAATCAAATGTAATCATTTACAAGTATATTTATCTGTAGATGACTGTACCATAACCAGAATGACCCTGCTGTTGACCAGTTTCTTCTACAGAATGTGGTTCTTTGGGGCTGCCTATTACTGGGGAACCTGGATCTTCCTAGGGGTATTAATGCTATTAATCTTGCAGAAGTCATTATTATACCTTTCTAGAATTTTGAATGAACATACAGTTAATAAATATATCTGATTTTTTTTATTTTACTTTGCATGTGCAGTATAACTTAAAGTGTATTAATTTATTACAATAATTTTGAAATATATATGTTATATTTTCAGTTTATCCTGATTGGGTTTATCATCTCCATCATTAAGAAGAGGAAGTCATCTATTGAGGGGGAAGTAGAGAGAGATGATTTTGACGACAGTGATGACGAACTGTTAAGCGGGTAAACCCATAAATCAGAAGTTTGGTATGAAAAGATCCTATTTTGGGGAAATGACATTCTTAGAAGAGATGGAGCATACTATTGTATTTCAAGTCTATTCAGTGACCACTGTTATGCATGAATAATAGTGAATGTGTATTATACAGATATGTGTGATAAATGTTTCTCAGAGAGAGAGGGGGAAAGAGAGAGAGAGAGAGAGGAATATTAGAGTCTTGCATAATTTATTCAATGTTTAAAATCTTATTTATTAGTCCCGTTCTATTGAAAATGAGGTAATGCAATGCTTTATCTCATAATGTGTTCATTTTGTCCAATATTTTTTTAAATCAAACCTTCAGATAGTTAAGTAGAATTCCATAATATTGAGGTTTGAATATATACTGGCTAGGACTTTTAACTCACTTTGACATATCCATGGTACTGGCGTACTATAGCTATTGATGTTTTAGAAAACCAAGTCAATTTGCAGAATCAGACTCTTTAAAATATACGCTTTGTTTAAACAAAAAAGTGTTCGAGAGGGGATGGGCATCCCTAGCCTATGTGTTGCTGTAAATTGCATATTATGAATGATCTGTGTTATAGAAGTAAAATTGTGCTTTGTTTAAACAAAAAAGTGTTCGAGAGGGGATGGGCACCCCTAGCCTATGTGTTGCTGTAAATTGCATATTATGAATGATCTGTGTTATAGAAGTAAAATTATCTTTGAATAGCTTGTTAAAATATGTATGCAAGGTCATATATTTCTGTGATACATGTATATATTTATTTGCTGTTACATTTTTATTTTATTTTGTATGTTGGTAACATTTTGGTATTTGAATGTAACAAACACTTTCAAGAAAATAAACTGAAAGATTGTGTTATTTTTTCTCATCATTTAGTTAACAAGTCAATTTACTGATAATTTACAAAATGGAACCCTGTATTATATCTAAATAAAAGGTAGTATCCTTGCAATTATAATATTACAATATTAGCTAGGGGGTGTTCATACTGTAGGTTGAACCACAGGCACCTGACGTTACTTATTTTTCTTTTAATAACAAAAATATATACCCATACTTAATTAAGTATGGGTATATTTTTTTTTATTAAATAAAAATAAGTAACGTCAGGTGCCTGTGGGTTGAAACTAAGACTCTCAGATTTAAAATCCAATGCTCTACCAACTGAACTAATGCTAGCACTAGTAGGACTCACTATATACAACCCATAGCCACTTTTAACTCTGTTACACTAAATGTGTTAAAATGTACTTGTGGAAATTCCTGAAATACCATATTTGGTAGTATGATGTCAAGCTGATATGCTGCTATTATATGTAGAAAAGAGGGCTTGTGTTTATTTACATGTATTTACAGATGGATTACAGAAACAAATGGTTTAAATCAATGGATGGGGTAAAACATTTATCTTTATCTTGGCTAGAGGTAATGTGAGCACTGAGCTCTCAAAATGAAACCTTGCCTCCCATATGATTAAAATTGCAAGGTCCATGTTTTGCTACAGGAACATGAAGAAAGTTTCAAATCAAAAAGTAAAATATGATAAGAGATGGGTACCAATAATACTATAGAAAACATGGCAGTGCCCCCCCCCCCTCCC
>PRKT01000101.1:375476-389639 GCA_003671525.1 Saccostrea glomerata | reverse complement strand
TTACTACAGTTAAGTGATATAAGGGAAATGTAGTATTTTAAAATTTAAAAATACGAAAGCCCATTGAGCTCATTTTTGCAGGTTATAAAAATTAATTTTTCGCGTTATAACGCGTAACTTTCGCGAATAAACGCGTAACTTACGCGAAAGTTTCACTTTATAACGCAAAACTTTCGCGATATAACGCGAAACTTTCGCAACATAACACGAAACTTTCGCGAATTAACGCGTAAGTTTCGCGTTATAACGCGAAACTTTTGCTGTTTAACCAAGACATTTGCATAAGTCTTAACTTTCTTTTGATTTTGATCTAGTTTATTCATTACAAAGAAAAGCAAAAGGCCATTTTGATCTTGGACCATCATAAGCTACAATTTTAAGTTTTCTTGCTATTGAATCCAACCCTTTCAGACGTCTTTTTTTACACTCTCAAGAGAATTCGAAAAAGAAATGTTAAGATTGAGATCTCAGAAAACTAACAAAATAAGGTAAAATTGTCAATTGTGTCCCACCACGTGGGTGAAAATTGGATGTGAAATTTTCCTTTGTCTCCGTTAGATTCACTGTTAAAATTCGCGAATGTTTGCCGTTATAACGCGAAAGTTACGCGTTATATCGGGAAAATATCGCGAAAATTTTATTTTTTTAACCTACGAAAATGAGCTCAATGGGCTTTCGTAATTTAATGCCAAAAATTGGTAGTGAAAGAAGTAGGCATTGAAAAATTTGGCCTTTACACCCTTCCCATCCCGCACGAAATAGGATTTTTGAGTTTGAGCAATCCTTTCAAAAATTTCTCTGCTCCTCCCCCACTTTCAAAAACGATGCTACGTCACTGTTGTGCAACTTTTTGGAGTATGGTTCATATGTCCAGAACCCCTTTGTCAATTTTTATCAATTTTGTCAAGAATATCCTTGGCCTAAGGGCTCTTTTTATACTAAAAATAGGTATTTTCCCCTTAAACAAGGGGAGACAATTAGGGAAAGAAATACAAAAGTAGTGGTTGCTAAAAATCTTGTCAAGAACCACCGTGCAATTTACCACCAAACTTTTACAGGAAAGCAGGAAAAAATGACATTGGATTGAGTATATTAAGAAATGTGGTAGACTCTCTGTAAAGGATGACAAATTGTAAAATCATGCAGTTCTCATAAACGACTCCAGTCATTGGGCGTCATCCCTTGCAAATATAGCGCATTTTTAAAACTGTCCGAAGACAAGTGTCTGCAAAGGGTCAAAGAATGAAGAAAAATAAAAAATTGTTTTGTAATACAGAGTATATGGAATGTACCATCATCCTTTGTGTGTGTTTGTGTGGAAGGGGGGTGAACTCTTAGACCCATGCAGTGATTTATGCATAACAGAATATAAAACTGTTTCTTTCCCATCATTATATAAAACAAATTTAGTCTGCTGATGGAATATCCAGAAACTTAAATGAAAAATACGCTCATACATTAATTACACATTATATGCACCTTCAGTTTCTATATTTGATCAAGACACAGGAACTGTGAATTTTACAGTTCCAGTATGGATTTTTTTTCTTATCTATTTTCAATTAAAAAAGACGAAAATTCACCACTGCAAGGGACTGAAAAAACACCCCCTCTCTCTCTCTCTCTCTCTCCGGACATTATGCTATCTAGACATGCATTCTTCATTAGTTGAAGCTCTCTCTGCATAAATGTATTCCTTGCAAAAGGAAAATATTAACTGTTTATAAGGGAAACTAAAATATTTATAATTTCAGAAAACAAAATTAGCTTTCTCTATATTTGACGATTTTAGTAAATACATGTAGTAAACAGTATCGCGCTGATCTGTTTATTTTTAAGATTTATCCCAGAATTAATTTTTATTTGTTGATATAACCAGACAACTATTTGAACACTCTAGTCATGTTTAAAACAAGTTTATTTGTTTTCTGACTTGATGGATATTAAATTGAATAGATTAATTTCACCATGACAAAGCGTTTGGCAACGAAATGAGCGTATTGTGATATGATATCATTGTTTAAAAAATCATAAAAAGGGACAACGCGAACATTGAAACACAAACTTTCAACAAATTTTATTTAGAGTTCCAATTACTGTATCCTCTCTTTAAGTTTGTTAAAGTAGCTTGTTTTCTATATTTAAAAAAAATCTGAATATTTCATTCCGGAGTATTTTGTTCTTCTTACATTGTAACAGCGTATCTAAAATTATGGAGATTGTATATTTTAAAAAAAGAAGAAGTATAAAACAGGAAATCTCATGGCACGTGGAAATAAAATAAAATGAAATGCAGATTAATTGACTAACTGAACAATTAAGGCTATATTCCCGGTACACGAGGACTGAAATTTACAGGCTCAGTATTGCACGTTTTACAGAAATGAACTTGTCTTTCAATGTATAGAATTGAAAATAGTTTTCATGTATGTGGTCAGTTTTGGTATACGTAAAATCAAAAGATGAAGTCCATCGATGTACTTTGTGATTTAGTTAATCAATGTTCTGTATATTGTTGAAAATTGTTGCTGCTTCTCTTGGGTTATAGGCAATCTTTGATAGAACGTATTGATATATTCATCAATGACAGTACGAAGTTATAAATCTTAAAAAACTCTATTTCAAGGGGGAAGTGGAGAAAAGGGGTTGACTTTTCTTCCAGACCAAACTTTCGGTGCATTTTTAAATGCCGAAATGTAAACTGTATTCAACTGTTCTGCTTCAACAAAAAGTGGAAGGGGTTCAAAATGACCCTTAACAACCCTGTCATGTTGCAAATTTTGAAATTAACATGACAACTTTCAATATCGATACTACGTGCCTGAAAGAAATTACAAAACCACTGAGGCACATACATGTATTTGAAGTAAATTTGTTACTATAAATATTGCCGAGGAAATAAGAATCAATGGAATCATCGGAATTGTAAAAGATAACTAAACTATTCAAGTCTTCAGTAAAAAGTCACTAAATTGCTTAAGTCATGAGAATGAGAAACATAAACCGGATTTTAATAATACACCAATCAGAAAAGCATTTAGCACCCTCGTAAATAATTCACACTGACAAATTTCAGTGAACTCTTTCTAAGTAAACCAAATTAAAACAAAGGTCTATTGTTGATGTCAATTTATTCGATCAATCAATTTACAATTTCACATTCGTAATTTGCTAAAATATATACAAGTTATCACAGACACGCCTTGAAGAGACAACCTTTTAGTAAATAAATACTCCTGTGATATTTATAAATATATTTAGACAAGCACATTCATATTAAAACAAATTTATTTATTGAAAGCAAAAACAAAAATATCAGTATTATGTTACAAAAATAAATATATTAAGATATGCGTATTACAAATGTAAGGTGCGATATCACACGTGGATATTTAGTCATTTGACTCTCTTGCGAAAAATCGAAAGTAAATGCTCGATGATAAAGACAAAATTTCCTTCTCCATTTGTTAATATTTCGTCTTTTGTGGACCTTATGCATGACGTAGGAATATCAAATGATACACTTGCTTTGAAGAGGAGTAAAATATACTAGGTTGAGTTAGGTACCTCGCATGACAAAGGGGCTTCAAAGTAAACTGACTAGAACACACATGAAAAACAAAACATTCAAAATTTTAAGTCTTTACTTGCTGTACGAAAGGGACTCAGTACTACTACGGCCCTAATAACCAGTACTCAGCAAACTTGTCTCATTTCCAGTCTTTGTGATTTTTGAGATGATAACACAATTCTGACATGCAATCTTGTTGCACCTATTCTATATAAGACCGACATCGGAAATACATGGAGAAGAAACCGAAACACGAAAAAAGTTGTCTAAGAGATCGAGCAAAATTGTTTCAAGAGATTCTGTTCGTAAATATTCACACAGTTAAATCAGATTCTGCAGTCCATTATAAACTCTTGAACGCCAGGCTACAGGCAACAAACAGAGCCGCTAGGAGTCCCTGAGCCCTCAGTGATGGCCCACCGCCTGTAAAAAGAAAAAGGTGATTTTTATGTAAAAATTTAGCACTCATTTTCTTGACTTCGACTGCTATCGAAAAAATATAGCATATTTTGTTACTTCTTCTATAATCACCAATACATATTAAATACACTTATTAAAATCAATCCAATGTCAACTTACTGAGTTGGATGTTGAGGGTGTACTCCATGGCTCTCTCGTACCCGTCATACGCAGCCTCGCACCGGATCTCCTGGTTCTGGTCATTGCTGTTTAGAATCAGGGCCATTGTACTCACCGCATCTCCGTATCCTTTTATAACCAAAAGAAAACATGTCAATATGTTTGATCCTTAACTGGTAGCTGAACCGTTTCCATTAATGGATACAAAAGCTAACGACTAAAACTTATTCATGTTAGTACATGTATATAATAAGCTTCAATTTCTTTGGTATTTATCTGGTCTTTATCACCTTCTGTATATGTCTGATAGTGTATGACTTGAAATGTACTCACCACTGGATCTGACGTTGTTTGTATAGTAGTATGCATTCTGGGTCAGTTCCATCTGGTTCACTCCCTTGAACCACTTGAGATAGGGTGGCGGATTTCCGTAGGTGGCGAGGCAGGTGATGTTGACTCTATTTCCAGCATATGGGGAGTTTTCCCAGTACACAGAAACATTGGTTGGTAAAACTAGTAAGGGGAAACAAAGACATACTATATATAAGCACTCGCACTCACATATTAATTCATCCCTCAAGATATATCTCATGTATCCAAAATCTACATTGAATGAATGTGTCAAAATGAAATCCTAAATGCGAGGTCTTATTTTTGTTAAATATTTATAATCATAAAATTTGTAACAGCTAGAACACTCGTGTGCTCAATCACCCTTATAAATTACTAAAACGTTATAAATGATGAATGTCTTTTTTAAATATACAGATTCAGAAAATATAAACTGATACTTACTGACAGGTGTGAAGGAGATTTCACGTACGGTGGAGCCGATGGCACACTGATAAAGTCCCTCATCCGAGGCCGCCACATTCTGGATTGTCAGGTTAGCTGTACCGGACACTGCGTATTTATTCTGAATGGATGTCACAATGTTGGATCCGAAAGTCAGAGAATCGTAACCATTTCCGGAAGATTGCTTCTGTTGAATAAGATATATTCTGTTGAATTAATGTCAATATTGAGATGTCAGTACAAGTACTTTCAACCCTTTGATTATATGGACGTTTTTGCTATTTTGCTTACTAGCTAGATCATCGAATATTAAGAAAGAAAACAGATTAAAGAAGTTACCCTTTTCCAGGACACACTGTCTGATCCTAAGTTAGTCGCGATACAGGCGAGCGTCCCGGTCCCTCCAATGGGGGCAGAGGTGTTATAGGGTTCAATAACAAATGTCGCGCACTGGCTCACTGTAGAAATAAGTGTGTTCGATTTTCATTAAGAATTTCGTCAAAGTACTTAAAATTGAGAAGAAAAATGTTTTTGACGTTTATATTTCCTTTACAAAAATGTCCAGTTATGCTTCCCTTTAGAAAATCAACGCTCTGAGTTCTAAATGATATATAATGCATTGACATTGTTACTAAACTAAGTCTGCTATCATTTGAAATACTTACAGCCAATCAGAGAAGCTACAAGTAACAGACTCCCAATCATTTTCACTGGATCTTGTTCTTGTCTAAATGCGGTTTGTTATGACCGATATCAGAATGGTTGAGATTTCCTCAACCCTGGAATATATATAAGATCCCCGTTTCCTTGGTGACAGCGTCCCCTGTTCCCCCAATCATTATACCCAGTATCTATGTCCCCAGACGTATTAAATTTGGCGGAGAAATTCGGTAAGATGGCTATTTAGCATTTTTGCGATGCGTAAGTCCTTTACAATTAGCTTCTAATTTCTACGAATGTTACTCTTAGCTTAATCGCTCTGTTTATATTGAGTAACATTGATATACATGTACATAGTTAAATTAGCTCCTTTTAAAGAAAGTTTCAACTAATTTTGAAATCATATTAAAAAGAAATGTAAAGCTTTTGTGTTAATTTACAATGAAAGTTGATTATTTATTAATAATCACAAAAATGTCATTTACATGTCAATTTTACTAGTTATCGATTGTTTATATGAAAAACATTAATTTAACTTTTAATAAATAATAAAAAGATAATGAAAGCATATAATTTGTTATTTTTGAAACTTAAAAAAAATAAAAACACATTATCAACTTGATTTTTAACAGTAATATTTGGTATATACAGTATGATAAAGATTTATACATAACTGCATTTAAAGTTAATTAATTGTTGGCTTTTTTCACTATAAAGTCCACTGCGAAAAAATCCAATATACAGATATACGTATGTAACAATATGAAAAAAATCTGTATTCTAAAATTCTGTTATAAATTAATTTATAAGATAAATAGCAACTTCACTCTTAAATTAATCTTTCTGGGATTATTGACAAATACACATTGGATGTACATATATATTAAATATATTAGCAATCATGGATTGATATCGCGATCCCCTTTCTCTCTGCTTAAAACAAATGAGAGAGAGAAAAAAAAGAAAGAGAGAGAGGGTGCATGTTTATTTTGTTCATCTTGTTCAGCATTATCACGTCTTCTCTGATCAAATCTTCTTTATTAAGAATAATCAAGTCTTCCCTACCACGAGTACACATTATATAATTAATAAATTACTTGTATGTGGACTCTTTTTAATTCACAAAATTATAAATAATAAGAATACTTTGATTTTTAGACAAGAACAATTGCTTTTAAAACTATTTTATTCAATAAGTCCCAAATTGGGGCTTAATAAGAATTGTTTGCCTTGAAAGTAAAATGAAATCTATTCAACCCACATGTATTTTTATAATGATACTTTAACAGTTTTTCATTTTTAAAAAACAATAATCGTACTAAACGTAATAATGTAAATCTATAAACTGGACATGATAACCTGTGATATATAAAGCAATATCCTTAAAATTACAATATAAGCTTTTAATTTCTGAAAGCGTAGAGCTTTGATTTAATTCTGTGCTGTTTACATTGAGTAACAATTGGATTCAGGTCTTCCAGCGTTATTTACATATTTTATTATTAGCCATTCGGAAGACAATCTGTCTACCTATCGATACCATTACATGAAATAAAATATTATATACCTGATTTAATATTTATAGATATTACTCCGTTCATTTGTTTGTTTTGTGGTTTCTGTGGGTTTGCATCATAGAATGATAGAGATTTTGCTTTGACAACATACATGTTCCGGTCCGCTCTGTGTTCCGGTATTTTTTTTGTCCCTTTATAACTATAGAGCGTCAATGTTCTTTGGTTATTTGTTCATTTTCATTTTTTTTTTTACGATCGTTACCTCCAGACGCTGGATCCGGATTTTGGGGGTGGGGGAAGGGGGTGGTGGAGGGTTGGTGTTCCAAACCTTTCAGGAAAAAAATCCAATACTGAAATTTCTTGTAATACTTGTAATAAAAAAAAATTAAACTTTTTCGGGTAAACTACTTTATCATGCGTAAAAACCCTATTTCTAGGGGGTTGGGGGGGTTGGTTGGGGGTTGGGGGTTGAACCATCACTTAATTTTTTAAGCTAAAAAATGATTGTTTTGGACAGAAGAAGCGGTATAAAAAAAAGAAGACATTTACTAGTATGCTGAGCTCATCTTTGTGGTTCTGGCATGCCAAATAACTAATTAATCTAACAACGGTATCGAGGAACATGATTTTAAAATGGAAAAAGTAGGTAACCTCTTCTACAGAGCAGTAAAAATATATCGAACTGAATTGTAAGTATAAGATACCTTAGACGCAAAAAGTACAAACAGACCGAAATGAAAAATACATTGAAAAAAGACCCTGAAATTCTTTTTCTTTAAAACAGAAACAGTATTATCTCATGTGGTATACATTCATTTTTTGTTTCAAGTTTTTTTAAGTTTTTGTTGAAAATCGCCAAAGTTTTTTGTCTATTTTTTAAGGTCATACGCAATGTAGTTTGAACTTTAATGGGTTCTTCCCTGGAGTTGAAGAGTTCCACTAAAGGAAGGACCTGTGTGCGATATTTTTTATATCTACATATGGATTTTTACACCTCTTCTAAAACAATTTTTGATGAAAAAAAAATCTGGAATTTATGTTTTACAATTTTTATACATTTTTCGTTGATTAATGATTTTTTTTTTTCAAAATTTGATATCTTTTCAAAACCCCTGGTAACACATGCTGTTTTTTTGTCTAAGAACATGTAATGTTATATAAGTTTAAATTACGAATATCTTGAAAAATTATCAGTAGGTAAGGTACCTTGCATATGTCCTTAAATGAAAAATCGAAAAAGAGTGAGCCACATTTCTAAACATTTCTACATTCTAGGGAAATCTGCTTTCATTTACATATATAATATGGTCGTTATATTTAAGAAAGTTATTTGAAAAAATAATAAATTGTAGACGAATTGTTTGAATGGGGCACAATCTATGAACGAGTTACCAAAGAGAGGGTCAAGGACATTTAAAAACGGCCTCTGGATTTTTCCTGAGAATACGGAGAACTTTCCCGATGTTCCGCATGTAAGATGTAAATATGGCGGGCAATGACAGAAAACCCATCGATATTCCTATTGAAAATGTAGAAGATGTTGTCCCACAGACATCTGAAGAACATGTAACGACATATACCATCATAGATCAATCAACTCACAACAATGAATTCAATTTGGGTGCAGACATCCTCCACGCAGAGGTATTAAACCGTATTTTCGGGTCAAACACTGAAACCGTTCTGACACGATATCCTGATTAACAGTAATTAACCAACATAACCCGTGCAATCTCTTGATTTAGCCGTTTAGCTTCAGTTAGCTATAAACCTTTATTTAAATATTAAAAATAGCTTGATAAAACTATTTATTGACCTTATTTTTTTGCTAAACAAATATATTACAAAAAATAGACAAAAAGCTGCAAGTATACAAAAGTGACCACTTATATTAATTGTGTTCAGCATACATATGTATTTTGAAATTGAAAAAACAGAATAGTTTGGATTCTATTTGAACTCCAATCTTTTAGAATAAAACTGAAAAGCCCTGCTAAGGCCATAATAAATAAATTCCAAGATTCTCATCCAGTCTGCCGCGATTTTTTACCCCTGCCTCAATTTTTTCTTTTCTGTTTTTCTTCGTCTTAATTCTGATCAGGATCAGTATTCAACTACCAATCAACTTTCGTTTTAAATCCTGTGAATGTCGGCATGATTTTGATAGCTGAAAAGATGGTAATTGCTATAAGTTAAACAAGGGTCATTGGTTGTGAAAGATTGGTGATGATGTGTAGTACGAGATAAATGGACCTCTACTATGACTTTGGGTATTAAAGATAAATCTGCACTGACCAACCAGGTCAATAAAAATTCTGCAATGGATAAGAATTAAAAAATATCTTATAAAACCACCCATCTCGATTTTTAAAAAAATTCGGATGAAAATGTAGGATATTTTTATCATGGCCTAAAATAGTATATCACTGTATTTTTAAAACTACATGTATTACCTGGTATAAAATTTAAACATATATTTTGTGTGATCTTTCCAGAATGTACAGTTTTTAGAGGTACCAGCTGATCAACTAGCCAACTTAGGGCTGCTGGCAACAATTTCATCTGACCAGGCTAGAGATGGGACCGAACAGGTTATAGAAATGACCACTGTTGATGAATTGCAGAACCTAGGTTTAGTGACAGAACCAGGGCCTTCTGGTTATCAGGTCGTGCAAGCCAATGATGGTCAAGAACCCAGATTTAATATGCCAGGAATAGAACCAACATTACAGTACCTGACAGGTTAACACAAATTTAGATATTCAGTAAACAAAAAATATATTTTATTCTCAACAAAAGAATAAGTACAAAATATCTTTAAAAAAATCTTGCCATGATCAGTCATTTTATATAGTAGAATCTTAATGTAATGTAGATTTAACTTTGATCAAATCATGACAAAATTAAAAAAAGCAAAAATTTTCAATAACAAAATAATATCTGCTTTTCTCTGGCTATATTGCTTAGGTGAGCATTGTGGCCCATAGATATCCATTATTTAATCTACTTACTTTTTATTCATAGAACAAACCATTTTAAGATGAATTCCATATCTGAACAAAAGATAGCAAAGTTTAGATTTTTTACATACAAATTTTTGTTTACTCTCTCAGGAAAGATCAGTTTTGCTGAGTTCAGTGAGATGATGGAATCTGGTGATCCAGATGTTCCTGTTGACCTGGAAAATGTTGTACAGACAATTCATGTGACAGATGTTATCATGCCAACAGAGGAAACTCAGGAGGAGAAACCAGTAGAGGGCACCAGTCAATCGGAGGACATTGATGACAAGTCTCCGAAAAAGAAAACTCGTGGGTTTACTTGTTTTACTCTGTTAAATGAAATGTTGAAATCTTGATTTATATCAAAGAAATATGGTTTTAGTTCATCGTTACTTTACGAAATATTTTATTGTAGCTAAAACAGATATTTTTTATTGCAGGTAAAAAGAAAAAGGCAAGATTTTAACAACAAGATTGATACAAGGCATCACGGAAGAAATATATTTACAAGAAATGTTATTTTTTGTGTGATGACAAAGTTAATATTTACTATAAAAATAAGGCCACTCTTCCTTTTTGTAACCTTGCATGTGCTGCATTTGCTTAGTTGTTTTAGGAATTTTGTGATTTACTAAGACATGTACATTGTTATTCAGAAATTTAGTGATTTACCAGCACATCTGGAGGGGCTTATGGGAGAAGCTAACCTGACATACGCTAAAGGAGATCATGAGAAAGCCATCTCTATTTGTTTAGACATTATAAGGATGGGTAAGATCTTTTTGCTTGCTCACGGGTATTTAGGGCACCTAACATATTAAAAAGAATTGAGAAAAAATAAATTGAAACACCAAACTATTTAATATAAAAAAACCACCAATTCTGAAGGTATGAAATAATTCTATATTTTGGCTCAGTCTTAGTTGCTTATAATTAGAGGTTTTTTTAATAGATATTCAGGACTTCAGGTCATTTGAAGACCAAGAGTAAAACAGTGCTTTAAAAGAGATATACATTATGATTATATGTTACTGCTTTGAGGTTGTCAATGTTATTTGAATCAGTTCATTATTAAGATGAAGCAGAGTAAGATGCAGTTTTATAAAATTAAATTTTTACATCATGAATATTTCCAGTAGGAACATTCAGAATTTGAAGTTTAATGCAGATTTCTTATTTTACTGTAGCCCCTGAGGCACACCTGCCTTTTCAGACATTAGGCATGATTTATGAAGATCAAGGGGATCTCAAGAAATCTCTTCAGGTTTTCACTTAATTTTTCTTATGAATTACAATTTTGAAGGATACAAAAGCTTATTATCTATAAAGGTTAGGAATACACATTTACTTTAAACTTAAATTTATGTAAATGTTGATGGTTTCAGTACAGCTTGATAGCAGCATACTTGAACCCAGTGGACCGTGACAGCTGGATAAGGTTGGCTGAGCTGAGTTTGGAACTGGAGGACAAATCACAAGCTGTCATCTGTTATAGTAAAGGTACTCACACTTTAAAAAAATGTCAGCTTATTTACAGAGCTCACATTTTTTTTGAATGAAGTTAATGAATCCAGTTATATACATTAGATGAAAGTTCCAATAAATTTTAACAGCAGGGTACTGAAATCACCCTGTCTATTTGTTTAAGGATCAATGCTAAGAGCTCCATCTTGAACATTTGTATTTACATTATAACAAGACAAGTCATACTAAAAGTAAGTTCCTTTGTCCTTGTAGCAATACGAGCTGATCCCCAGAATGCTAATAACATTGACTTGTACTGGAGCAGAAGTCATTTATACGAAGAGCTAGGGGACAGGAAGAAGGCCCTAGAGGGCTATAAGTCAATGTTGAAAATCACTCCTCCTGAGAATGGAGAGCGGTACATGGAACTTGCCAGAACAATTACAAAGGTAGGAATTACTGTAAATACATGGATGCATTTAGATTTACTTTTATGATTTTATTTCTATCATGTATTTTAAAATCTAAATTATATTACCAGAACAAACTATTCATAGATACTTTGTAATTTGCTAATAAAATTTTTATCAGAGTCACTGAATTACTTAAAAAATAACTGTGAAACAATTAAAATTTGTTGGGACCAACTTTGGTGGACTGTTTAAATTTTACAAATTTTACTGTATTCTCTAATGCCTTCAAGAAGATATATGACTTTGTAACCCTAGTTTATAAAATTTGTGGAAAATATGAATTTGCGTACCCACAAATTCCAAGAGAACAAGCCACTACAATTCCACGGTATATGAATTGTATAATGTACATTATATGTGAACATGTGTTTCACTTTGCTTCTGGAATTTTTTAGCATTATTATGAGGAAGATGATAAAGTGTCTGCAATGGAAACCATGAAGAACGCATTTGAAGCCAACTCAGAGAGTGTAGCAGCAGAGGGTGAGCTTTGTCTGTAGGGGGTTCTGAATGTCATACAATTTGTGTCAAAGTGTTTCTAGAAATAACGCAAAAAAGTACTTTACTTTACACTAAAGAACACGAAGTTTCACCTTAGAAAGAAATCAGATTTGTAGAAACAAAAATATATACCGAACCGGCTACTGATAGATAATGTTGATATGTATTGAATGTAATTGAAGAGTGCCTTTCAGATATTGTATATTTTAGATGTGAATTTATTTATGGAGCTCTTGATTGCACAGAAGATGTTTCTTCAAGCCATAGAGGTACATGTTTAGACATATGTAAATTCTCTAAATTTAATTGTATTTGCTTAATCACACTACAAATGTATATTGCACTTAATAAATTCAGAGTTTTCAAAGTCAGAAGTTATATTTATGTGTTCAACCTCTATAAACTTTATTTTCATGTATTTTGCCTATACATTGTATTAAAATTATCATTTGAATTTTTGTGATAAATACAGGACTGGAGGTAAAAATGATCTTATATTAAATACATGTACTGTATAATGTTTGAAAATACATTTTTTGATTGCTCTTTTGTGAATATCCCTACTTTTACAGTTCCTGTTTGGTGTTTCTGATATGAAAGTCTTTGTTTTTTATTGTCACAATGGTTAGGTGCTTGTGAACCACTGCGGTGTTTTGTTTGATTTAAACATTGACAGAGAATGGAGCAGGGAAGTTCCTCTAAACATCTCACTTATAGAGAATGGCGCCGTCCAAATTGCCTCGTAAGTTTCATTTAAAATATGTACTTAGTTGGAGAAAATCTTCGTAAAATTTATGTAAGACTGGAGTTTTATTTTAAATACCTGCTAATTTTGAAAAAAAAAACTTCAAGAAATTCAAATGAATTCTGAACAGTGAAATGTGTATGGTTTGGGATGTTGGAATAGGATGATGAATCACAGCTTCTTTCAGCCTGTTTTATCAATATATTTCTAGAGAGGTTATTTAAGAAATGTTATTTTTATAGAGTTACTATCCCGGAATTGCTTCCCATTGATCTAAGGGTCAAACTTGGAATATGTCTGATACAGAGCAAACTGGATACATTAGCACAGGTAAGATATCTCAACATTGAGAGTGTATCAATTCTGTTAAAATAAAATGAAGTGTGCTTTAAATAATATAATATTCAGTGTTGTAAAAATTTCCATTTCCATCCTCTTGTTGGATTATTGAATTTTTTTGTAGTGGGAAATTTCTTATATAAAAAATCATTCTAAAACTGAATTTATGATGTGACGACTAAACAAAACTTGCTTTTGATCATGTAGTGGAAATTTCATTTGTTCAAAGATGAAAGTGTTTTTTGTTTAAAAATGTTCATATATTGGAATGTGTCAATTTCAGGATTTCACTGTAGATCAATGTTAACATTTATAATGTATGTACCTACAGGTGGTTGTGGCGCCCCTGTTTGAGGAGGAGGTGGAGGAGGTAGGAGATTTATATTTAGACGTGGCAGAAGCCTACATCGACCAGGGATATTACGCAGAAGCAAAACCTATTCTACAGAGACTGGTGTGCTCAGAAAATTATAACCTGGTGAGTTTGATATGTAATTGTCCTTAAAAACTTTTTTTT
>PRKT01000101.1:329428-358981 GCA_003671525.1 Saccostrea glomerata | reverse complement strand
CAAAAGGGGGGGGGGGGAGATTCGCAGATGCTTTAAATTTACATAGACTTTAAATAGACTTTAAAACTGCATTGATATCATCGTAACATACATTAAGAATTTCCATATCATCTTGAAATAAAAGTTAACTATATGTAAAGAAATGTTGGTTGAAGTGCAGTAAATTGTGTAGTTGAAGAAGTTTAATTGATGTTTTAACTGTGTGTTACAGTGAAAGGATGGTGGTATTTTTGGAAACACAGCAAGTTAACACATCATTCATTTATATGGATCCTTCCAACAGCATCTCTACAAGCAATGAAGTAGAGATCCGCAGTTATGGAACTTATTATATGAATGTTGAGATGTAAATTTGCATAACTTCAGTTAATTCTGATTGGATGATCACAGACATTGACTCTACTGTGTGTGCGAAAAAAAATGTTATTTTGACAGGGAAAGTGACATGGATAATTTCCAGGAAACCTTGGACATATTATCTGTATGTTCATCAGTGTTTTATGTCGTGAGGTAATCATAGAAATCTCAGCTGTATCAGACTTGAGATCAATCTATAGGAAACATGTAAAGTTACAGTGCACAGTGTAATGAATAGGGATGATGTTCCTGAACAGTTAACACCCCTCCCCATTAATGAATTGATTGATAAGAAATATCTTTAGGAATTGAATTGGAAGCTTCTTGTATGTTATGACTTCTTTGTTATCAAATGTTGAACAGAAGAATCAGGAGTTGTCTAATAAAATCTCCAAGCACAAGCTTCTGTATTTGTCTTTTTAATTTGGGCAATTTTAGCTTTGGGCAATTTAAGTATAGTGCATTTAGGTATATGCAATTAAACTGCAGATCTTGTGAAATAATAAAAGATACATATTTTCATTCAAAATATGGTAAATTGGATGGAGTTATAAATGGTGGGATTATCACATTCAGTTCTACAAAAACGGACAGAAATGCAAATGAGCCATTCATTATTTCAGAAGTAGCTTTATCTAAGAAAGACCATAAAAAATAGCTTTCTAGTTAATGACTATTTGATAGGCAAGCAGATATTACGTTTTGAACCACAGGAAATTTTTATGACAGAGGTATTTGTATTCTGAGCGTAACAGCCGATAAAACTTGCTTCTAATTTGGGTTTAACCGAAAGCATTTAAAATCAATGGATTAGAGACTAGAGTGAAATAACTATAACAGTCGCAGGAATCCAAGGCTTGTTATTAGTTCTTCCAACCAAACACGAACATTTTTGGTCGAAGTTGAATTTCAACTTATATTTACTTAAATTATATATTTATTTACGGAATAAAATATCTACAAATTATAAAATGAGAACACGGATAAGTCAAGCAATTGATATCAAACACGTATAGGAAAAACAAATTTTTACTATATGGATTTAAACCTTAATCCTATTCTCCAAAATTCCTATGCTATTTTGTACAGATAATCCAGTTTTAACTTTCATCACTACATACTTACTGAAGTTTTAAATTTATTGTTGATTTACGTTTTTAAACAGAAGTAGTTTCGTCTTTTCATTACAGATGCTTTGAATTTTTTAATACTGCAATTACCGTTTAAGGTTTTCTTCGAGAACAAAAAAAATAAATAATAAAATCCCTGGTTTATTGATATCGAACAAGCATATAGAAGTGTAGGAAGCTTTGATCATAACCCCCAACCCCCCCTCTTTTTTTTATTAGTTATGCATGCAATATAGCAAAACTATGAATTGTTTGTGAATAAATCGTCAAAGGTCCATCGATTGAACTTTTTTTTTGGCATCTATAAAATTTCTCTTTACGACAGACACTTCGAGCAGAGAATGTACTTTAGCAGAAAGTTCGATTTAAAGGCGAACACTTACTGGTGTGACGTAGTTGCTTTCATAGATTCTACTGATAATCTCAATGAATTGTATTACTCTATGTACTCTACTCCAATACTTGCCTACTGAGCAAGAGTATATTAACGGGAGGCGAGAAAAGAAACAGCGCTTAACACTAAAGGGGAAACTAAAAGTCGCTAATGGGCTACACACTATAACTTCAAAATCACGTTCGATATATAATACTTGTTGATGCCAACTCGCAAACGCTGGAGCGAACGTTTTGTTCTCAGTTGTATAAACGCGAAAGTGTGAGAACCACGGGTTTTGAAGCGCATGAATGATGAATTGGTATCGCAATTAATTAGGAAATGTCCTGAATCGATTAGCTAAATAATCGCTGGATACATAGCTTCCCATGGGTTAGGATACGACTTGTGATCGTTGTTCTTTTTAGTAAGTTATAGATTTAGTGCTTTAATTTGTTCTAAATACGCATAAAGTTGGTATTGAGTATATACAATGTAGACTAAAAATTATTAGATTTAAATTTTTAAGATTTAAATTTATTAGAAAGATCCCTGTTTAAAGCCATCAGATTTTAACTGTTTGAAACAGATACTTAAATTTCCTGTACGGAAAATAAAAAAGATATCAGCGTCTGAGAAAGAAAATTTTACTTGTTTATTACCAAGGGACGGCGACCGAAACCCACAAAAAGTTTAAAATTAAAGATTCAGTCTGTTGAACAGCCTGCGATTTAATAATTTGTTGAAAATATGTTTTAAGGTATGCAGTGATCTGGACCAGATTGGAATCTCGATTCACTTTTTTGGATGAGTTGAACATCTATCTGTCAAATCAATATTGACAAGAATTCTTCTACAGGACTTCATCGTAAAAGAAGTCTTCAAGATGAGGAAATCCAATTCATTTCCGAGACAGTGAAAGCAACAAGTGGCAGCATGTTGGCGCTCAATACCAGCGACCCCAATAGTAATGTGACTCCGTTTAGTGATATTTCTGTGACGTCACAAGAAACAAACAGTGTGGCGGATCTAGAACCAATGAAAAATGACAAAGAAGCTTTATTTTATATCATAACGGTTTTGATGTTTTATGCTGTAAGTATTGTAATTCTGATGGTGAAGTATTTACGAAGGGAGAAACAGGAAGCGGAATTTACGAACTATTATTTTGAATATGTATCACGTGACAAGTTTCAGGATCCTCTTTATCAAAATTCCGTCAATGTACAGAGAACAATGAAAACCGTCAGTGGTAGGAGAGGTAAAATTGTTCCTAGGGAAGACGTTTTATACCGACAGTTGGCGTTTTCAGAAACTTGTGTATAAACAGTCTTCTGTAGTGAGTTGTATAAACAGTCTTCTGTAGTGAGTTGTGTCACTCTCCAGACAGAAAAAACGAAGGAAAAAATCCATTTTCAAGAGTTAGCGTCACAAATATATTACTAGTATTCAATGTATTTCAGAATTTTTCTCTCAGAAAAGTTTTGATGGGTACCTTTTAAAGAATGTTAGACGATTTGTACATACTAAGAGCGAAAGAAAAGTTGAAAGATCGTGTTTGAATGAAATTCTTTTTTGTCAATTATTTTGAGACGGTCCCTTAAAAATACCTGGATGGTAGATTTTCCCCAAACTTGGCATGTACACTGAAGTATATGTAAGTAGCATATGTTATTAAATTAAAGAGTTTCTGTATTGTATTTTTCACAATGAAACCCCAGTCGTGACCTTCGCATAGAATGTTGCCGTAAATTGAGCTTGTTCCACGAACGAAGATGCGCTTGCAAAACACAGTTCAGTTTAAATAATGGAAAATTAGGGTGCATAGATTATTATGCTCTGTCTGTAAATTTGTTTGTCTGCAACAATTAAGTGAAACCTTGCCCTTCCTTTTTATTTATTGAAGAAGTTGCCTTCATATTGAACATACGCATTTTTTGTTGAAAAAAAACTTTTTATTTTGACCTACTTTTTAACTTTGGCCATTACTTTGAACGGTAAGTGCTAGGACTTTCATATTACATTTTTCTTCCTTTCATGGGTACCAATAATATTGACTCTTTTACCTTGTCCTTGAAGTTTGATCTTTTTACAAACCTTAACGTTGCTTGGTCATAACTTTTGAACGGTTGATGCTAAGACTTTTATACTTTTAAAGCATGTTAGAACTTTTCTTGGGTATAGATATTCTTGACTTATGACTTTGACCATTTTTAGCTCTACTGGTCAGAGACAAGAAGAGCTTATGCTATAGTAAGGTGTCCGTCGTCTGTCTAGCTGTCTGTCAACAATTTTTCAAAATGCGAAACCTCCTACAGTTTTGGTCTGATTTCAATATAACTTGGCATACAAGTAGACTACACTAAGATACACAATTTAATGCATCGGTTTTTGATTTATATGAACAGCGTTGCCATGGTTACTAAAAATATAAATTCCTGTGAATTTCCTTTAAAACGCTACTCCTAGCTCGTACAGTTTTGGTCTAATAACTCCATAAAAGCTCCATAACTTTAAACGATTGTTTCTAGGAATTTTGTATTTCACAGATGTATTCCTTGGGTACAATATATAGTCAATACTAGTAGTCACAAATGAAGTCTTAGAAAATACATTATAAGCACTCATTTTCTAGAGTTTCTTCTGAAAACCCTTGTTTGTTTCCTCAATTATAAAGGGTGTTTGGATTTTTCTCTCAAGTATCAGAACACTTTATTGTCAGGACCTGCAGTTGAAGGTCGATGTTCGTGCCTTGTTTGTCACACAGTAATCCCATTACTTACGACGAAACACATCGAGAGAAGAAAAATACATCTAGAGTATTCCTGATGTACATATTCATGACTTTTTTAAAAATGGAGTGTTGGGTTGACAATATTTGTAACTACTATTTGAAAATTTTGATATATAAATTAACATAATTTTTCATGCAAAACAGGTATCTAGTTTTTGTAACTAAGTCTTAACTATTGCATCAACAGCTGAATGGTCTACTTAAAATCACTATATTCCAATTTTCTCTCCAGTCAAACCCAGGGGCGTAGCCAGGGTACTTTTGATGTGGACGCCTGAATGGGCAAGGGGTTTGGCTCCCAATGGGTCCAGGGCGAAGCCTTGGTGTTGGACCAGGGGGCGAAGCCCCCGGAAGCTGGTGAATTTTCGATGATTTTGATGTGCATATTTCCCTACAATTATTCAGTTTGTTTCACAGCCACATTTGAGGTCTGTTCTTTTCTTGTACAAAATGCCGACAAACACTCGAAAATGATTTTGTACTTTAGCATGAATCCGATATAGGTTAATTGGGGGGGGGGGGGGGGTATCGTTACAGAAGTTGAGCATTACGGTTAAATTATTCCCTACAGTTATTCAGTTTGTTTCACAGCCACATATGAGGTCTGTTCTTTTTCTTGTACAAATGCGGACAAAAACTCAAAAATGAGAAATGATCTGTCCAATAGATGTTTGACGAACAGATATTCCTAAAAATTCACAGATCTGGTATATTAAACTTATGGCAACAATTAGAAAAACGTGTTAAATATACTACTGGTTTTGAGGTAGTGTTACGGAAGACAAGACTTGAACAGGCCTTTTTTTTTAATTAATCTGAATTTTACATGCATTTACATTTAATATCAGTGAGATGTATACTATTGTATTTCCCCCTAAAACTGACTCTGTTGATTTATTTTTTATCCTTAATTCTAAATTGTTTCTATGTATTTTTTAATTTTTAAAATTATTTACCAATCTTTTACAAAAAATGATGAATACGCTTTAAAATAATACGCATGTCTCGCTCTCCTCCCCCTCTCTTTTTTTGAAAAATGATGTGGACGTTTGTTTAAACCCCTAAAAGTCTGTGTTTATTACGCAGAAATATAATACTGGACAACCTGTGGCCGTTCTGTGAAAACAACTTTTGCCAAACAGTTTAATTACTAGTAACTACTTGACTGGAAAGATAAAGTTGATTTTGTATATTGTAGGAGAAAATGTGCTAAAAAGGGGATATTGAATTATGTACTTTGTGAGAAAAGTATTCATTTTTTCCCTACTGTTTAAGGTTTTTGGTTTTCTAGTTTTCTTATAAACACACACACAGAGAGAGAGAGAATAATCTAAGAGAAAGTCGATTTTCGGAGACAAGTTTGCGTTTGTTTGATCAATAACCAAATAAACCCTCAGTTTGTCCATGATTTAAACGACAACATAAGAGCCCTCTGCCATGCCATATACAAGTTCTTCCATCATACCGGTATATACGACGAAGCATGCATGGTATTCAATGACTGGTGTATTTGCTTATGTCAAGAAAGATGCGTCATGTTAATCGATTATAAACGGAAAACGAAACAAAGACAATTTCCTTCAAAAGCAATCAAATTTTCGTACTGGAAGGATGCTATTATTTTTTTTTTATCTCATGTAAATTAGATTAAAGTTTTTACATTGACACAAACCTACCATGCGAACAAATTAAAGTACATTAACAAGATGTGTTTGTGGAACACTGATGCCCCCATATGGCAGCTTTAGCGAAGGTTGAGGTTTCCTCAAGAGTTCATACAAGTTTATAATACACGTTTATACCTAAGGTGTCAAACTCCAAAGGCCAAGGTCTTGTCACAAGGAATATACCTGCTTGTGAAATAGGAAAGACCTAGTACTAACTGTTCAAAACTGGTTACCATGGTTATATATTTTTTAATGGCAAACTTTGAGGTCAAGGTCAAAAATATTTATACCCAAGGAAAGGTCTACACATGTGGAGTATGAAAGCCGGTCTTAAGACCAATTGTCAGGCGCGGATCTATAAATTTTTCAAGTGGGGAGGTTGAAGGACTTTTCAAAGGTGTGTGTGTGTGTGTTGGGGGGGGGGGGGGGGGGGGGGGGTTGAAGGAGGAAAGAGTTATTATAACGTACGTTTTATACATACATGTAGTTAAATAACTCAATAGGTACCGGGTAGAGTGTGGTTTTTAAAAGTGGGAAGTTGATCAACCTGGGAAAAGTACTTGTATGAACTACTTGCAAGTTTGAAAAAGAAAGGAAAATATATCTCCAAACCCGAAAATTTTGTAAAAGGGGTGGGGTTTCATTTTGTATACACAACCGAATTTCTTAATATATTACAACATTAGCCTTTCACTGAACATTTTCTATAGTAAAAAAAACAACAAAAATTTGGGACTTTTTTTTCTTTGTCTTTTTTTGCAAATCAAGAGGGGGGATGCAGCCCCGTCCCCCTCCGTCTGGACCCGCCACTGATTGTTTAAACGTTATGGCCAAGGTTTAAGTGTGGTAATTTTCATTATCTCCAAGAACAAGAACCTAAGCTCAATCAACTGACTAAAAGTTCAAGAACCAAAGAAAAGTCTTGTCTCAAATAATACACATGTGAGATATGAAAGCCAAAAACCCACTAATCAAAAGTTATCATGGACAAGGTGAAAGTTTTTGTGGACAAACAGACAGACGGATAGGGCAAAAATATACACTGTACCTCCGAAACCTCGATTACGGGGGCATAAAAATGTTTTAAAGCTTTTGGTTTTATGGAAACCAATTTTGGCGCAGTTTGAATACGATGCATATTATAAACATGAAGAGATTTCTCGTTCGTAAAATTATTTACATCTTATTATTTTGATTGTCATGTAACGGCCATTTATTGATACAAAATATGCTCAGTAAAGAGACTAAAATCAGGACTTGAAACACACTTGTAACCGTAACTAGCTGCAGATCTGTAGCGTTATTACCGGCCGCCAGGAGGCGGTCGGTTATATGATATGAAAGTTTTAAGTCGCTGTGCGTTTCTGCGGAGTTAACAATTTAAATAAAAATATTCAACATTCATCATGTTCATATCGCTGACGAGTCAATATTAAACAAAGATTGTCTAAACGTTTAGAAAAAGCACAATAATCGTAAAATTAAAATTTTATAAATAATGGGGTAAATATTTCATCCAATCCTGATTGACAAACTCTGATATAACTGAAGTGCGGAGAAAATTGGTACGAGTGTTAGGCATAGTCTTAAACAAAGACCGCGTTGTAAATCAACAATTTTACTTTCTCTTTTTAAAACAGGATCTGCTGTATTTATTTGAAATGAAGTGTATATTTAAACATTTCCTATAGATGTTTTTCAAAAATATGATGAAATATTGATTTCTTAAAAGCAAGGAATATATATTACGACATGTTCGTCCAGGAGACTAGGATAGAGCGCGTTTTACAATGTGCCAAACACTTTCCCGCCACATTAAAGAGATTGAAAGAGAAGTAATGTAGTGGTGGATCTAGAAGGAGTTCGGGGGGGGTTAACATCCTCTAAGAGAGAGAGAGCGAAGACCCCACATATTATATATTTGTTGCGTTTTTATTAAGTTAAAACTATAGCTAAGTTTAAACTTTAGTTTTGTACGTTTTATGTAAAAACTACTTAAACAGCAAACTCACAAGAGTTCGTTAAGTTGTACTTAACTGAGTGCAGAGACGCAGAGGACTATGCACAGTTTATATTGCCTATACATGTAATATTGTACATGCATTATTCATGAATAAAATCGGCATTGTCGCATGCATTTTTTTTTCGTGTCACGAGGATATTTTAACAGAAAATATAAGAAATTAAAAAAAAAACCCCAGCAAATTTCAGTTTCTAAAATAATTTCAACAGTTATATAAATTGGTTTGCGGCCGATTTTTGACGCTTGCGTCAATATGTTTCTTGTGGTTTTATATACATGTATTTGTCTTTGACCATAACGCTACAGATCCCGTAATGCAATAAAGGTGCAATTTAAGGCGCAATATTTTTTGCGCACTTTTGGGGAGAATTTCTCCACTTTCTAGCATTTGTCAATCAACTACCTTTCACTCCCTAATTCTAGGCACATTTTATATTACAGACAGGCATTTTATAATAGACTGTCACATGCTTGTTTATTACACTTAACAAAAAAACCTTCCAAAATGTAAGCCCCAAGGTGAACAATATACAGGATTCTCTGATTTTTTCCACAAAATATGACGCAAACATGCAAAAACTTATTTTTCTTACAGGGGCCTTAATTAAAATCATTCTTTTCTGCTTCCATATGGGCAAACTTAAAAAAAAAAGAGAGATTTTATTTCAATATGTGCAACCTCTGCAAAGAAAATTAACGGAAACTGATAGAGGACTGTTAGACAGACCAACAGCAGCAAAGCAAAATGCCCTCCCTTCTTCGAAGGAGGGCATAAAAATCATTAAAAAATTAAGTTATTTAAATCAAAAACAATAATCAATAAATAGCTTGTTATACATTTTATTTTACAAATTTAATTTTATTCATGATATGATAACATTTACAACGATGAAAAGATGTTTAATTTATAAGAAACGTACAACACAAACACAAATCACTGCATGGAATTCCCTCATCATATGTGTAATGCAGTGATTTGTGCTGCACATAAAAAACACCATCCATTATGTAAAAGAGATTGCTAAAAAATTAACTTAAAGTTTCAAGTTTAAAACAGAAAACAATGTTCATTTATTTGGATGTTCTAAGAGTTATTTATCATGATATTTTAACCCCGGAAACTTAATGTTTTCTAAATAATAAAAGAAGTTTTCCTGGTAATTAATACCAAAGCACCAGAAAGCATTAACCAGAAAAAAAAAACAAATTTTGGTGCCTAAAATAAATTTTATCAATAAAACAAAGTATTTAAATTGTATTATATCATATCCTTATTAAAATATTAATTTTATATCATCATTATATTAATTTCCTTCTACACAATCATTCACAGAAGCATAAGAAAGAAGAATGTAACACGTTATATGAGATTTTTAAACCTCGAAAGATACACGCACAAGCATACTTGAACAATTTTCAACATTAAAAATTTCTCTTATTTACTCATTAGATCCATCTACTTGTAAATCAATCATTCTCAAAATACATAATGATTTTTAAAAAAGTATCCTGAAGGGACTTAACAGAATACAGATTTGTGATGACCTGTCGCCATATTTGATCAACAGAAATTTATAACTGCTGAGGCTGATGAGAGAATTTTGGATTGTATCCAGAAATCACAGATGTACAGAGACCACGGAAAGCCATATAGAGCCAGTTAGCTCCCCTGAATCTTACTCGCACACACCCTGCTGCCATTGTTTGTGTAAAAATTGCAGATCAGAAAAACGGTCACGAAATCATCTACAAACAAGAACAGGTTATATATGTATTAACCAATTTACATATGCAAATGTAGATGAATGTTCTAAACCATCAACCACAATGATACAGCAATATGGATTAAAAGAACTTGTAAATGAGTTTTAAAGACTATGGAATACAAGAGGTGAAATTCTGCAAAAAGTTTACATCTTTGCAAGAATAAATTGGAGTTGCTTATATATTATATAAATATAATATTCATATATTTTTAAAAGCTCTTAAAAGAATGGCAAAAAAGTACGAATAGTATGTCATGTAAATAACAAACCTCTCGAACTGTTTCCTTGATGAAATCTTTGCGATCTGACAGATCAAATGTAGGGTACCTAGCATATACCTAAAATAGAATTAAAATATTAATTCACAAAGACAATAAAATCAAACCTTTATATGTGAAGATTATGTAGTAAGTACATGTACAATTGATTCAAGTTACACTGTATAGCAGGATCAAAAAAAAAAATTCAAAGTCAACGAGTCTTGTGATCTATGAGACTCAAGTCACACGGACAATGAATTAAAATTTTCACACACAGTTATATTTATGATTCAGAATGCTTTCTGCTCAGTATACATTTTATTTGCCATTGGCATTTTCCGTGATCAAAATTCTATGATAGGTCCTTGTATGTGCAATTCATCATAATATTGAAAGAACCCATTTGTATCCATATCAAATGACAGATTCAGTGTACCATATATACTCGCCTATAATTCGTTTTTATGGGAGTTGAATTTTGTACCAAAACTCCTTGTCTAACTTACAGGGGAGTTATAAAAAGACTGGTATTTTAGAGGTTCAATATCTCTAATATTAGCTGAAAAATAAAACTGATTTATATGCAGACTAACTTATAGGCGAGTATATACGGTAAAAGAGCTTCAGTCCCCTTACTTGTTTGACCACAGTCTTCATGGTGACCTCCTCTAAGTTTGCTTTGTCAAGAATCTTTTTAACTAACCCCTTCAGTTCTTTGTCCTACAATAAATGTTTTGAGCAAATTATAAACAAAGTTAAGTACAATCTCCATCACATGAAGCTGGAATAAATTGCATTAATAAGTAAATTTTTCCTAACATTATATAATACCTTTGATACTAATCAGACTATAACTAGAAAGAGAGATGTGGACATGCCTATAGTGAAGTATTAGTGATAAGCAATTTTGATTTATTGATAAACATATTTTCTTATAAGCATCTAGCTCACAATTTGACCAAATGTATTTTTTGACCACAATGAATGAAAATCAGGTTGCTTTGAGCATGAACTCATTATAATTGAATTTGCTAATTCAGTGTTTTACTGCACATTACTAACAAAGTAAAATCTTCATGTGAGGCCCAAATTAATTTCACTAGTAAGTAAATGTTCCCAAATCTGATGCAAAAGCTCTTGGACTATAACAAGAGATACTGAAGACGTACTGTTGGAGGCTGAGGTTCCTTTTTCTTGACGAGGGGTTCTTCATCTGAATCATCATCGTCACTTTCCTCTTCTGATGATTCTGTGTGAAAGAAAATAAAAAAGAAATCAAGACAACTCGAGTTACAGGAATTATTGTAAGTTTTTCTGAGAACAATCTGACATACCAGCCTTCTTGGGGGAGACTTTCTTCTCTTTCTTTGCCTCTTTCTTGGGCATAGCCTTCTTGGCAACTGGTTTTTTGGGAGTTTCTATCTTCTTTTTCTTTGCAGGTGGAGTCTGAAATTATTTTTTTTGTAATATTAGAGTAAAACTCAAAATTGCCTGCTTTTTCTTTTTCTCCTAATTGAAGACAGAATTCCAATAATTCCATGTACATACAAAATGAACAAGAAATGCAGACCAAGCAATAAGCAATATATTTTTTCTTCACTATAAATATTTCCCATCCTCATTCTATGATACCTCTTCTTCCTCCTCTTCTGATGATGAGGCCGATTCTGACTCCTCTTTGCTCTCATTTTCTGACTCCTCTTCACTTTCTGAGTCCTCAGCATCAGAAGAGGACTTCTTCTTTTTAGCTGCAGGTTTGGTTTTCTTTTCCTTTTTCACGGTTTTCTTTTTACCCTCTGCCTTGCCCCCTGATTTGGATTTTCCTAAATATGATTGAAATTATCATTACTTTAAGCTTTCACATGTAAATTCACCTTTAACAATATAATATATGGTACTGATTTTTGCTTTTTGTTTAATTCTGCTTGTGATTTTCCCCTATTTTAAATGCAGGTGACTGAGGGGATTTTAGTATAAAGATAAATGCATATCATACTTTTTCGCTTTTTAGAGGCAGGGATGCCTTTTCCAGAGTCTTTTGGACACAAACAGAAATCTATTATTCTTTCAGCTATTTCATCTCGCACTCCTTTCCTTTCCAAGTCTAAAATTTCACACATTTTCTTAAGAACCGCCACTGTTTGTCTATAAAAAGAAAACAAAGATATAAAAAAAAATTAAATTTTTTTTTATGTAACAGGTACATTATACAAGAAAGTCTAAGTTGTATTCTGCAATCTTTAGTAGTGTTTCACCATAAGTTAGACTTTTTCATGTCATATTCTGTAAATCACTTTTTACAAGTCTTTCTACTTGCAAAAATTACATTCTCACATCATTTTGTGTTAATAAGGAGCATACACCAAAAATCAATCCTCACAAAAATTCTGTCTATAAATACTGAATACCTGACTTGCAAAAATAAAGTGATCTACTTATTTTTCTTTTACAAACTCAATATAAATGACCCCCTTTTATACTGTCCAACTATTATTTCCCTAATGTAAAAATTACCAACTCTACCATTATATTGACATGCACCTTATACCTCAGAAGTTACAAATAAAAACTTACTTCTTAAGATTTGCTAATTTCTTCTTGTATTCATCATCATTTTTATCAAAGGTAAATCCATTAAAAAGACGTAAATTCTTCCTAATAAGGGTTGCCTGCAATTTAAGTTGTAATCGCATTAATATCAATATTTGCCAAGTAGTTTGCAAAGTGTACATTCAATCTCATCAAATTAAATGTAACTGAATACTTTTATAAAATAATGAAACCAACATACCTTTCCAGTTCTGTTGAAACATAGCCTATGTAAAGCTTTTAAATCATCAACCTTTGCTTTTGAGATGTGAAACTCAACTGTAATAAAATTTATTTTATTGTAATGATGACAAATTGTACGGACATAAAAAAATTAGTTGTTAAAAGAAAGGGGAAAATAGCCATTAAGATTGTACGTAAGATATTCTCAGATTTCTAATTTAAACCTAATTGCTTTGAAGCTTTTCTTATTTTTGACAGCTACTATTATTTTTGTAGCTATTTGAAAACTTGACAGTTATAATTGTATTAACATACTTCGTGCACAATCTCCCAGCTTGTCTCCTGAGCCATCTCCCACTTCGAATTTCTTTGTTTCTTTTGGAGCAGGTTCTTGCATACTCAGTCGTTCTACTTTCTTTTTCTCTCTTCTTTTACCAGATTCAATGATCACAGGACGCTCCAGGAGACCAGCTGTAGAAAACAAAATATATTTATCAATAAAACGTGCACAAAATCAATTTAAAAAGAATATAAATCAATATCTGGATTGTAAGATTTAATAAATCATGGAAATAAAAGTCAGAATTCCATCTCCTTGTAAAATTTGTCTTTCACTCATACATCAGGTTTTTAGAAATTCATCAGAATATAAATCAGACTCAGTCTTACGCTGCAGTTCTTCTTCTTCCTCCTCCTCTTCTTCTTCATCACTCTCTGCTTCTTTCTTATTTTCATTTGTTGACTTTTTGGGAGATGATTTCACTGGACTTTCCTCCTCTTCCTCAGACGACTCCTCTGTCTTTGGTGCATCTTGAACAGGTTCTTCATCTTCTTCCTATATAGTTAAGATCATATAGAACACGAACTGGCAAGATTGAACATAAGCAGTTTATGTCCTTTCCATCTGTTACAGCCAAGACATTTGATGATACAATAAATTGGGAGGGTCCAATTTGACATGGTTGTATTAAACCCTTAATTCCAGTCTAACATTCATTTTCTATCTCAAGCTGCTCTATGCTCCCCAAAGAGTGAACAAGATTATGTCAACTTAGTCAAGCTATTTCAAATGCAAAATTTTATCCAAATGATTAAAGCTGAAACAGATGTTCAACATTCTCGAATGAATAGTTTTTCATGAATATTCTAATGGAAATTTTGTATTCGAATATTCGGTCACATGTTTATACCATTCATTTCATTTCATACATTTCATTTAGTAAATTGTTAATTGTGTATCCACTGAGTTTTTAATCACGATAGAAAAAGAAGCATTTCTCTCCAAACAAAAGAAAATACATGTATAAAGCAGGTTGTAAACTTTCTCCACATGGTACCACTGGCCTGATAAAGGCACGATGTCATATGTCATTTGTGTGAAACAAATGATAAATGTGATTGAAACACATGAAGTGTAGTGGAAAAATAATACTTTCCACAAAATTTTACTAAAGACGTCATTGTAATAACAAACAATTAAACAATCTCTGGCAATTAAGAATTCAGTCTTTTCATGAATATTTCTGAAGGAAGTGGGTAAACAGTAGGCCTATATATAGACACGCATGTCCACGTGAAATCACAGACGAGTTATGTTGCATTTTGACAACAATTATTAATAAAAGGTTAATATGCGTCATAAGAAGAAAGAAGATGGCTGATACTGATTAAATTAAAAGATAATGATAACCATAATGATATTCATAAAAAGATTTCTAGATGATTGTATAGTTATTTTCGATGCAGATTCATTTGCCTACTCAGAACTGGAAAATGGTTTTGGAACTATTCTACCATTCTAAGCTATATTGCTGTTATAGGGAGACATTCTAACAGTGGTGGGTTGGATTATTCAAACCAACTTCCACCCAGGGTGTAGATATAAGGTACGGTCAAATTGTCGTGTCTTGAAATACGTAAATTGTAGCGTCTTGACGTTTTTGGAATTCGAAATGTCATTTAAAAATACCACATCAATTCCTTTTTATCAAGTTTAAATTCAGTTTTTACAATAAACAGCAAAAATCCACGAGGGAAAAAATGTAAACAAGTACACAAAAACCAGAACAACAAACTGGATGGATAACACAGCTTAATTTTAATTGCAAACAACTTAACAAAAACCATGTTTCCTTTAGTTAAAAGAATATATTTACCATGTTTTCTACATTTGTTTCTTTGTCGTTTTCTGTGTCTGACATGATGCTTGTGGTTTAAATTTTCACAATGGCGGCAAAATGGCGCTTATCATCATTGTCCAATCAAAATTGAGTTAACAAATATGACTAACCAAAAGGAGTATTCTAGCCACGACCTATCTAATGATTTGCTTAAATGCATTTTTAAAATATTGTTTTTATTCTTTGTCAGTTAGATATTTTGAAAGAATTGGCACAATATAAATGAATATTGTGATGATCCAATGAGATAAATTCGAGGTTTTAAAACGATTTATGAAATATAAGCGTTTGAACGACGCAGATCATTTTTGACAACTGATTGTCCACATTTTGCCTTTGGGAAGCAAGAAGTGGCTGTAGCTTGTAAACAACCATCATTTAAATGCCATTACTGCAATGCTTTACTTAGTAATGGTGATGTAGGAGGGTCAATTATTTCTCTAAACAAAGAAAGCCATATATTTGGATGAAGTAGAGCTCTACAAGACTGGACTGTGCTCTCACTGTTGAGAAGAATCAAATAAGGTAACAAGAATGTTAGGATAGGAGTATCTTAATCTTGTATGATATATGTAATTGTCAGACACTTATAACTGTAATCAAAGTTAACCTTATAGTTAACCTAAGAATTGTACCTCTCCGAAAATAATAACAGAGCGGGGAGTTACAGTTAGTGCCATCCAATAAAAAATATTTGATGCCCACCAAAAGTTGCATGTTCTTTGGAATATTTAAATTTAATTTTCAATTTTGTAACTGTTTATTTTGAATTTTCTTTATAGATTTGATTAGCATGGCTGCTTACACAGCAGGGAATAATTCGGTGGATCTTGCAATAGACCCTCTCATTACCTGTCGCCTCTGTCTGATGGAGTGTCCGCTGCAGGAAATGTACGAACTGAAGGACTGTAAATGTCTCTATTGTGAAAAGGTACATCCTTCTGTCAGACTGTCCATGAAGAAGTAAAAAATCTACAACATTATTAATAGAGTAAAATATATCTGAGTGAATCTTAACTTATATGGCTATTTTTCAGTGTGTGCGGCAGTATCTGCATGTGTTAATCACAGATGGCAGTATTCTAAAAATTACATGTCCAGATGCCAAGTGTAAAAAACAGGGAAGGATAGAAGCTCCTGAGGTAATATAATTAATATAATCTTACAAGTCATTTGTGTGCTACATCCGATAAAGAAAAGGACTGGGATGACTTTCTGATACATACTGTATATGTACATGAATTGGTGTATTCAAAATTTAGCGCAATCACTGGGTATGGAGTAGTTTGCGTTTTCATGAATAAGCGCTACACATGTCTGTGCCATGTATTGTATACATAAATGATTTCTTATAGCGGTATTCATAAATTGGCGCATCCTGACCTTGACTGTGCCAAAGACGCTAAATATAAGCCCGTTTTTTTTAAGTACACTTACTGTATATCACAGGACAGTTTCTTATTCTATGATGCATATACATGTATATTTATTACCCCCTCAATGTAAAATATGATTAAATTATCAGACAAAAGTTAATTTTGAATTAGAGCCAAAAAGTAATTAAAAAATCATTTACCTATATGTATAATTTTATTTTAAGCACTATTATGTATTTAACTGTATCGTTGTATGTTGTAACACAGGTTAACAGATAAACAACAAAAGTCCATCAGTATCTTGTTTAGATATAAAAGTTAAGATTTAAAAATAAAGTGTATTTTACAAATCTGAAGAAAAAATCACAAGTATTTATTGCAGAATGGATGCTATTTAATTTGAATATATTTTTTTTATTAATCAGAGAAATTATTTTTATGTCTTTTTGTTTTCAGATTGAATCACTTGTAGATGCACATTTATTTGAAAGATATCATAGGTTAAGACACCAAAAAGGTATGAAGTTAACACTGTAAAATCTGTTTCATTCATTAAACTTGTGAAAATAAAAGTATGCTCATTCTGTGAACTATTTACATGATTTAAGATATTTTAGAAAATTACATGTAAAATCATTGTTTTTTATGTTATAAACTGTATGGATAATTACACCAGGATTTAGTAAATTTGGACAGGCTAAATCTTTTTTAAGGGTGGTATAAGATAAAATCATTTAAAAAGCTGAAATGATGTGAGACATTGAGGTTTGATTTTTCCAGAGATAGAGTTGGACCCTAATCGTACATTCTGTCCAGAGGTGGGATGTGAGGCTGTGTGTCACGTGTGTAGTACCTCAGCAGGCGAGCATTATAGTCCTATTCCTGTTGACTGTCCTGAGGTATTTAAAACTGTTAATATAAAAGATACATTACAAAAGTTAATACTTTTTATAGAGGGGTAAGACTAAGAAGCATTGGTGGTTTATTTTTGTTGTGTTAATGGTATGAAGATACCCAAGGATTTAAACCAATGCTTTCTCCTCAAATCTTGAAAAATTGACCAAATAAAAATATGCAGTTTAACAGTAAATCAGGGAGAGAAGATCGGGGTCATATTAAGAACTTTTTAACTGGTGTAACACAGATATAGAAATTGAGATTCACAAAATGAAATATGAATGAGGCATACATAAATTGAATATTTTGATTTGGCTAATTTTGCTTCTAAAGATATGAAACCTTCTTAGGGAGGTGTAAAAGCGTAGTTTATTATGTGTAATTTAAATGAGATCAATATGAAAATTTTGTCATAATATTCCGAGATGAATCTGTATTTGCAGTGTGGTCTCCAGTTTTGTTCAGTTTGTAAGGCAAAATGGCATGGAGCCATGACATGTGATGATGTAATGTTCAGTGGCAGACGGGAAGATGCAGGGTACTACATAACTTACTTTTGATTTTAATTAATACGCTGTACTGCTTTTATATTCCATCCATTAACACAAGCACATATATATATATATTCAAATGAGTTGAATGTCTTTTCACCTTAACATTCTTTATACAAGGCCAAGCAAAAAAAAAAAGTTGGTTCTCAGGCCATCTTTTTGAAAATCAGATGAGGCAGGCAGGTTTTTTATTTTATTTTTTATTTTCAGGATCATTTTATATTGCAGCGGCAAATTGCATTCATTTCATTAAACCTTCAAAAATAGTCATTCATCTTTTAATACTTTTGCATTATGTTTAGAAAGAGCTTAACTCATTGTACATGTAATTAGTAGACTGAATAGGTTCGTCTGGCAAGATCAACTTTCTGCACATTGTCAACGGCAGTAAAAAACGTCAGCAAAATGAACAATACTTGAAATAGGGAATCTAAAATGGATTCGAGCAGAACAAGTTCTTTTTAATGAAAAGCTTTCTCAACAAATAACTTATGCATGGAGCCTTGGAAAAATCTTATTCTTTGAGATTCTGTAATGTAATTCACATTCATTTGAATAATTATTAAGCTTTCAAGAGTCTCAATGATTTTGTTCATATACAGAATCTTGTTAAAAATTAACACTCTCTTGTTATTCCTGATTTTAGTATCTTTTAAATAGGGTTCAGATAATACTGTTTTCCATATGGAAATTTAAAGGACATTACGTTTTTGACTTCATTTTGAATTTTTCTCTGAACTGCATCTGTATTTTCAAACTAGATTAAAGTTATCATAACTTCCAAACAAACTGATAGTTTCATTGATACTATCTGAAAGCATCTCCCTGACAAACAAATCCTTTTTTATTCACCAATCAATGTCTCAACTACATAACTCTGGACTGCAGAATTTATTCTTTGACTAACAGACAAGTTGGAGGGAAAAGTTCACCACTTAGACCCAACATGACAGTCTCAGATTGAATCAAGTAGATTTCTTACAAATATGTTGTTACTTTTATTGCCATTTGTGCTTTATGACATCAAAACATTGGGGCCACAAGTTACAGTGCCAGGACTGATAATCCAAAACGTCAAACACCAACATGTTTGGCTTCTCAACTCCATTAGTCAAGGTCTATTTTTAGCAGAGTCTTATAACATCACAAGTCTGTATTCAAAAACGCTTTAATGATACAAATTTGGGCCTTCTAAATTAAAAACCTGTCATGACAAACTAACAATTTCCGGAATATTTTGAGTCAATTTTACCGAAAAAAAAATTTCAATGCGGCGGGGTAAACTTGAATGCGGCGGGGCCTGAGAACCAATCTTTATTTTTTATTTGGCCCAATGTATGTACTTTGTCCATTGGAAATTAATTGATGGTATATATGCTGTCAGTAATTCTTTTAGTGGAAATTTGTCAGAGAATGCTTCAATTTTTTAAAGATTATCAATCATAAATTGTAGTTCTATTTAACTTTGACCCCATTAAAAAAGTCCATTTACAATCATGGAAAAATGTATTAATTATTTATTATGTACATGTATAAGTACTGGTAAAAGGACGAATGCATGTAATAATAATTTGAAAATTGAGTGCGTTAACACACATAATAATTGTAAATTCTGAATTTTTTCTCAATGTAGCATTCCCTACCACAGCAGGGAGGATGCCTTAATAAAGCGCTGTCCTGTGTGCCGCGTCCCAATAGAACGTAATGATGGCTGTGCCCAGATGATGTGTAAACGCTGTAAACATGTGTTTTGCTGGTATTGCTTGGCTTCATTGGATGTAAGCATTTTCATTCTCCAATCAGAAGGAATAGCAAAGTGGGCACTGATAAATCAGAAGCCAAGTGGGCACTGCTAAAAAAAAGAAAACACTTAATTGTTTTATATCAATGTTGGTATTAGGTGCATTGATTTGTTGTACACCAAACTAAACATTTTTTTTGTTTTTGGCAGCATGACTTTCTTCTCAGACATTATGACAAGGGACCATGTAAAAATAAACTCGGACATTCACGAGCCTCAGTTATTTGGCACAGGACACAGGTGAGTAACTTTTCTACTTGAAAAACACTTACTACAACCCTACTGACTAGTACTTTCATAAGTTCATAAACCATATACCAAAACAAGCTAGGATAAGAAAATAAAGCACTATAAAATGTAGTGTCTAGCAGTTTCAATAGTTTTAGTAAGAATGCAAGTTTAAGAATCATGAAAAAATCTATCAGGGTTTAGAAACATCCATGTACAGTAGACCGAAGCTCGATTATTGCTAAAATATTCTATTCATGTCCAATCTATAAAGGCATTGTTAATTCTTGGACAGTCTCTAAAGGCAGTGTTAACTCTGTTGACAGGTAGTGGGAATCTTTGCTGGCTTCGGTGTGCTACTCCTGGTTGCATCCCCCTTCCTGCTTCTGGCGGCCCCCTGCATCCTGTGCTGTAAGTGTAAGCTGTGTAAGTGCTGCGAAGAGGACGATGATGTCATCGATGTCGTGACAGCGTGATGAAGAATTCTCTGATTAAAGGACAGCCTACAGATATTCATTTTTCATTGGTACAGTGAAATGGAAATAAAATTTAATTCATGACATCAAAAACTCATGGGGCCATCTAAGAAAATAACAGAGAAAATTTACATGTGTCACTGTCACAGGGATGTGAAAATTTAAATGAAAAAAAAAAATCAGTGGAAAGTTGTTGCAAAATTTTTTTTTCATGTGACATATATGGATTGTATATATACATATGACATATGATATTATTTTGTTGAACTTTATATAGCTATTGGCCTAAAAGGTTATGGTAAAACGTTGTCATGTGAAACATTAAACTGTGTAAAATTTCCCCAAAAGAGATTACATCATCAGTGCTTAAACTTATACTTTGCATTCAGAAAGTCTTGATGAGAAATGTCTCAAAGACTGTTTTTAGACTGTTTGTGCCATTATAACTGTAGTAATTGGAAGTGTTTCAGGTGACAGGGTTGGTAAGGCCAGGGTATTTATGTATTATTGTTAAGTAGGCTAGGGATTAAGTACTGATGCACATGCTGTGTCATAGAAGTGTTCACAAAGATAGTTAAAATTGAAAATTTGAATTGTAGTTAAAATTGTATTTTTGGATTCTTCTCTTATCACTGACACCAAACAAAGAAAATTCACATTTTTATTTTGTCAGGACATATTTGTGTATGATCATCTCTTTTGGTTTAGAATTTTATTTTAACTCAGGATATATACAATAGGGTTGATATTAGATTCATACACGATTCATTTCAGACAAAATCAGAAAAAAGGGGACTGACGATAGTTTGCAACAAAAATTCAAGGTTTTTTTTTCCTTTCATTCTTGCATCTGCAACAATATTGTAGAATTTACAAAATCCTTTAATTCCTATCATTTTATATGCCAAAGTTAAATATTGATTTTTCATAGTACATGTATCGCATGGTGTCTTGTTATTGTTGAAAGGTGTAAAAATTGTATGCACAAAATTAGGGTAATCTCATTTTGATGATTAAAAATCGGACTTGTTTGTTGTACAATGCACGATATGTAAAGCTTGAAAAGTTTGATAAGTGCATATAATTAAAAGTTAACCATTCATCAGTATCACAAAGAATTTTCAAACTACCTGTAAAGTAAATTAAGGACAGATGATGCGTTCCTAAATAATGTATAATTTTTCTCCGATTTTGTCATTGAAGTAATGCTACTTTTACAAGTTAATTCACAAAAAATTGCATTTGTGCAAGATACTAGAGGTTTATGTTGCCTTTATTACCCTTTTGGAAATACCTTAAATTGCCAAGACCAAAAAATTTAGCATTTTAAATTTTTAAAGACACTTGGAAACCAGTTTAGAAATTAAAAGGAAATTATAATTATTTTTTTTAAGATATACAAAATAGATATATATATTTGAGGATTGCATCGTCTTACCTTAAAAGATGCTTCATCATTATTGGTGGAAAGAAAAATGTTTCCAGTCATTTTGGCAAAATGTAATGGTTTTGCAGAATGTTTTTTGTATGTTATCTGTGATAAGAACTTTTTAATGAATGTCAGTTGAACAAAAAATCTGTTAAACAGATCCTCTCCATGTCATTCCATTGTTGTTGTTTTTGTAGAGATTTATTTTGTGTAGACAGCATTGCCCTTTGTTGCTGCAATATTTGTTGTGCATTATTTCTGATTTTATACTACATGTAGTTGTATTCTGATATTTTAATATGGGTATGTTTTTATTTTATTGTGCGTAAAGCTTTGCTTTGTTGATATTTGTTTATGCTGAAACCCAACAATTAATTTATGGACATAAGAATTTTCTAATTATTTATATTGAGGCCTACACAGAAACACCTTTTTAGCTCACCTCAACGAAGTTGGGGGAGCTTATGTAATACCCTCAGCGTCGGCGTCGGTGTCGGCGTTGGCGTCCCAGGTTAAGTTTTTTGGAGCAGTTTTCTTTTTAAGTTCTTCTATGTCCTATATTGATTAGACATGCATGGAAGATGGTTCTAGTGTGTTTCATTGTACCAGTCAAAGTTTCAGATGCTGCAATTTCAGCAAAGGAATGACCAGGTTAATGTTTTTGGAGCAGGTTAACATTTTTGGTGCAGTTTTTGGTGAAGGTTTCATTTCCAAGTACATGTGTAACTATAAGCCCTATGTTGACCAAACTTGCATGGATGGTACATCTAAGGATGCATACTTCCGGGCTTGCTTCAGATGCTGAATCTGACCTACATTTTCCGGTTGAGTGAACAGGATAAAGTTTTTGGTGCAAGTTTCATTTCCAAGTAACTATAAGCCCTATGTTAACCAAACTTGCATGGATGATACATATAAGGATGCTTACTACTGGGCTTGCTTAAGATGCTGAATCTGACCTACATTTTCTGGTTGAGTGAACAGGTTAAAGTTTTTGGTGCAGGTTTCATTTCCAAGTAACTATAAGCCCTATGTTGACCAAACTTGCGTGGATGATACATCTAAGAATGCATACTACTGGGCTTGCTTCAGATGCTGAATCTGACTTACATTTTCCGGTTGAGTGAATAGGTTAAAGTTTTTGGTGTAGGTTTCATTTCCAAGCAATTATAAGCCCTATGTTAACCAAACTTGCATGGATGATACATATAAGGATGCATACTACTGGGCTTGCTTCAGATGCTGAATCTGACCTACATTTTCCGGTTGAGTGAACAGGTTAAAGTTTTTGGTGCAGGTTTCATTTCCAAGTAACTATTAGCCCTATGTTGACCAAACTTGCGTGGATGATACATCTAAGAATGCATACTACCAGGCTTGCTTCAGATGCTGAATCTGACCTACATTTTCCGGTTGAGTGAACAGGTTAAAGTTTTTGGTGCAGGTTTCATTTCCAAGTAACTATAAGACCTATGTTGACCAAACTTGCATGGATGATACATATAAGGATGCATACTATCAGGCTTGCTTCGGATGCTGAATCTGACCTACATTTTCTGGTTGAGTGAATAGGTTAAAGTTTTTCGTGAGTGATTCATTTCCAAGTAACTATGAGTTCTTTAATGACCAAACTTGCATGGACGATAAATCTAAGGATGCATACTACCAGGCTTGCTTCGGATGCTGAATCTGACCTATTTTTTGTGGATGAGTGAAAATGTTAGTTTTTGATGCGTGTTAACTATGAGCCCTATAATGAGCAAACTTGCATGGACGATACATCTTAGGATGCACACTAATGGACTTGCTTCGGATGCTGAATTCGACATACATTTTTCAGATAATAGACCAGGTAAAAGTTATGGGTGCAGGTCTATTACAAAAAAACTATAAGGCTTATATAACATTGTATAAACCAAACTTGCACAAATGTTGCATCAAGATATGAAAACTCTCAAATTTGCTTCAGATGCTGGATTTTGATTACATTTTCATGAAGAAGAATTAGTTTAAATTTTTTTATGTAGGTCTATTTCAAAGTATCAGATCAAAATTGATTAAATATTTTCATTTTTGGAATGTACACTTTTTGTTGGTTAATTGTGTGACTTTGCCTTACTTAAAGACAACATTCGTTGAGGTGAGCTCTGTAATCTCTGATTACCTATGTTTTTGTAAAATGATAATTCTATTTTTTGTACCAATATTTGATTTAAAGCTTATTTCTTTGATTAATTATAGGTAAGAAATAAAAGTAAATGAGTTTTGTTATTTAATTGGTACTACCACTAATTTAAAGTACATGTTGCTCATTTGATATCATTCTTTGTTACATTTTACTAAAATTTGTCCAGATTTTGGTTTCATTGTTCATGTTTTGTACACCTGTGATATTGTTTATTTTTCATAGATATTGTTCTAGCATGCCACATGGAATGTGAGTGCTGGCCAGTTAATTTTAGAACGTTGCTTGGTTTTACATATTGTCCGTGAAGGAAAGTGGTGTTTTGCAAAGCAAAAGTAGTTTGTTAAGAAATGTTCAGATATTTTTATTGTTCTTTTTTTAGTTTGAATCAAGCTCCATGTGCGCTGAAATCTAAGTTCAGGTAGATGGGGCTATTGTTAAAGCTCACGTAGATGGGGCCATTTGTCCCAACCAGTAAAATATATCCCTATTAATATTTTTAACCCTAGAAAGGGATTTATTGTTCCTGAAATTTGATCAAGGTCACAATTTGAGAACAAATTCTTTTAGATCAAATAAAACTCTATTTTGCCACTTGACAATGTTTGTAATTTTTCTAGCATCTCTTTCAAAAGTCCGGAGGGTATGTTTTTGAAACAATGCAGTGTTTCAAATGTTCCTATCACTAGAATTTGTATTGAGTGCTCTGCCTTTTGAAGCATTTCTCTGCATCACATATATCTTTTATAATTTTCTATTATGTAAGGTGAATCATCATGTCATTTTCTGTTTCTTCAAACTTTGTTCCATATGATATTGTTGCTAATTATAATTTGCATTTATGTCCAGTGACAGCCACAGCAGGCTATAATAAGTATGTTAATGTTGTTTCATTCCCTATGTTTGTGTGCTATGATTATGAAATTCTACCACCAGCAAGTGCTAGTTTTTAAATGCATATATTTATTGTGATATATATTTCTGGTCAAAATAATGTTAATGTGCTGTTGAAAATAAAGTTCTGTGAATTGCATTCATAACTGTTAACTATAATTACTTCATGAAGGATGGTCTCTTGCACACTTGAGGGAGCTTATTCTGGTCAATCTATCAGAATTTGTCAGGTGTCTGTTGTTTTGGTGAACATTTTAAATTTTCCTCTTGAGAAGTGAGAACCACAGGGTCACCTTCAACCAAACTTTCTCATACCGTTTTATTCTTAGATGGAGATTATCTTAAAATTGATGTCACAGCCGCAATTTATCTAAAATTCCATTAATAGACAACGATAACACAGCTGGTGGGTTCTTTTCTTTATCTATGATGTATCAATTACTATTGATGATGAATATTACAAGAATAATAAGTAAAGGTGACCTGTAATATAAATGAATACACTCATACACTAACATTCACACTTTTAGTTATTTTAGAATACTTTAACTGTTCCGATTCAATTATCTTTAATTAGATAATTAATTGATAAGGTATTTAATATATTCAGAGCAACGATGGTAAATTAATTCTTTCCGAATAGACAGGTATTAATTTGTCTTTATTATTTAATTATAGACTTTATTTTTGGAGAGGAGATATACTCTTCCTTTCTCCTGTCTGTCTTAGGGTGGAGTGAGTTATTATGGGTGTTTGGCGCCAATCATGCGTATTTGGTACCAACTAGTAAAACCACTCACACACTTCTCACACTGAAATATCAACCAATCATACACCTTCAAGCCTCATTCCTTCTGACACAAACACCTTTGACCTTTCACACTCCCAAACTAACCAATGAGCATTCAACCCCATGAATATGAATGAGCGACTTCATGAATGAATAGAACACATAGTAAATTCCAGAGTACTGTAATTCACTATGCTGTATAATAGATGAAAATAATGATGATGGTAATGAAATGATTAGCATATTAGGTCACAAATTATTAATGAATAAATTATAAAGTATTTATTATAATAATAATTTATTCACCCTGTGACATTGAAGTCACACCTTTTATCATGGGGAGATAAGGGCCTAAATAAGACATAAGTTTGGGTCATTTAATGGATGACCCTTTCAAAGGGAGGTAAATACCAATTAATCAAGAAATATTGAAGAATCCTCACTAAGAGTAAATATAAGTTTGTTCAAATCATGCCCCCCCCCCATTATATGAATGGGCCCACTTATATATTTAGACTTTTCACAACTGAATATTTCTGCATTATCCAGGTTACAAGGTGAGCAATGTGGCCTATGGGCCTCTTCTTTTATGATGGCCTGGAAGCATACTTAAGGTTGATTCACATTTGTTCAAATCACAGCCCATACCAATTAGCAATGGAAAATGGTTCCTAAATAAGTTCGTTTACTTTATTATAAGAGAAATTTAATTTTAAGTGAAAAATGATCATCTATCTCTAGGAGATACCAATACAGTACCCATTTTGATGTCTGTTGATCAAAGGTTATTTAGATACCAAACTGTGTACTAGTATGTCCAGCTTGGTCATCTGACCCTGTAATCTCAAAAAACAATAGGGGTCATGTGCGGATCAGGCACAAGGACCAAAATCCAGTGGTAAATTAATATTTTCCTTTGACCTTTGCACTTCAATCATTAGAGGTCATTTACTCTAAGGGAAACAGTATATACTTACTCATAGTATGGTGCTTGAAAAGCAAAGCATTATTAATTCTCAAGATACTGAAAAGACAGTAAAATTCTTCCAAAAAAAGGATAGTATCGCTCAACATCAAAGTTCCATTATACTCTTCAGAGGTACCAGTATACTGAACATGCACATGCACTTGATGTTTGTCAACTTTTGGGCTTTTCAAGATATTGATTTCGCGAAATAAGTCTACCCACCATTGGGTGTGTAATGGTAGAGGAGAAAATTGCAGCAGACCAGACCAAGATTCAAACTCTGACCCCCAGAATCTACAGTCAGGTGCTGTACTGACTGAGCTATCTTGCCACCGGTGATCGAACTCTGCAGATCGCCATGTTCCTCAGGCTCATCTTTGGCAGGCCTCTCACCTGTCAGTTCCAGGGTATGGCATGGCACCAAAAGTAATGGTAGAGAAAAATGCGGGGGACCAGAATGGAATTCAAGCCCAGGCCCCCTGAATCTCCAGTTAGGTGCTCTACCAACTGAGCTATCTAGGCTGAAATCCAGTCCACAAAGTCCAAACTTCTACATTTCCCCCTTATAAACAGTCTTCAAACTCAAAGCCACAAATTCTTGGGCCCTGCCAGGAATTATTTTCACTTACACTAACCTGAACAAGCCACCAGAGGATGCTTCAATACAATTAAGACTTTCATACCTGTTTTATTTTTTTAGAAGGTTTTAGAATCTTTCAAGTAATCCCTTGATTTGTAAAACTTGGATATCTTAGGCAACTATCATTTTTTTTAAAGTTTTTTTAATGCTAAACTTTGATCCATTTTTGGGACACCACCTTTCCCTTTGAGGGCCATGATTTATCTATATGAATAATCTACACATAACATCACTTGCACAAGCTTTACATATGAGGTAATTCCACTTTTCAAGATACTTCCTTATAAAGAAATCTTCAACTTAGTTTCATTTGCGTGTACACAACCCCAAATTTTCTTTAAGGTCATACGCAACGTAGTTTGAACTTTTTTGGGTTCTCCCCTGGAGTTGAAGAGTTCCACTAAATGAAGGACCTGTGTGCAGTATTTTCATTGTCTATAAATGGATTTGTACACCTCCTCTAAAACAATTTTTGAAGGAAAAAAATCTTAAATTTATGTTTTATAATTTTTGTACATTTTTATTTGAATAATGCAAAAAATTTCAAAATTCGATATCTTTTCAAAACCTCTGGTAAGGCATGCTGATTTTTTGTCTATGAACATGTAATTATATGAAATGTTTAAATTTGGAATATCTTGGAAATCTATCAGTAGGTAAGGTATGTTGCGTATGTCCTTAAAGTTATATATAAGGTTGGTAATAACCATGTATAATTTATCTTAACATTTTTGCAGGTGAAAATATTAAAGATATTACCATAGTGTCCCACTATAATAATATGCATTGTTGATAGGGAACATTTTTTTGGTATTATAGTTTATAGTCCTTTGTGCAACTTTGTTCTGAGGGATACATATATATAACCATAAAAAATACTGACGAAAAATAAATCATTATAATACATTTATTTGGAGTCATTCATAAAACACTAACAAACATTCACTAAGGTTCACTTGCACACTTATAAATAAACTGTACTTCTCCATTTTTAAAAAATTTAAAATGGCACACAAATAAAATATGATACATGATAAATGAAGGTTTCAGAACATAAAAATTTACAGGAGGTATGCTTGTAAAAATTAATCATTGCACATAAATTAAAACTATTTACTATAAGATTCAATAAAAGTTTTTGAACACTTTTTAAACTGAACACATCAAAATATTACTAAAATCAGTAAAAAAAAAATTTGCATGGTACTTAAAAAATATGATATGAGTAGTTCTTGTAATGAATCATAAAATGAATTGGATTTTCGGTAATAAGCACAAGAGTCAGTTGAGCATTTTAGAAGTCTGCATCAAGCGTAAACGTGTGACTTGAAGAGTCATTTCCTCCCATGACACCCATTTTCTGGTATTCACCGACTCGCTTCTCGAAAAAGTTCGTCTTTCCCTCCAAAGAAATTTGTTCCATGAAATCAAAGGGATTTTCAACGTTGTATACCTGAAAATAAATTGAAAAAGATTTTTACCAATAACATCTATGAAGGTGACGTAATTAAAAAATTATGTTAATTAACCTTTATTAAGAAGTAAGTAACTGTTTTGTGTTCTGCAATCTTTTATGAATCTTCACAAGTAAAATTTAACATTTAATGCAAACAAATAAAACAAAAAAAACAACAACTTTGAAAGTACCTTTTCACATTTCAGCTCAAGTAGAAGTCGATCAGCAACGAATTCAATGTATTGTTTCATGAGTTTACAGTTCATACCAATGAGGTTACAAGGCAGGGCTTCAGTGAGGAATTCTTGTTCAATTTTTACAGCATCACAGATAATGTCGAAGATTCTTTGTTGTGAAGGACGGTTTACAAGATGGTTGAACATCAGGCAGGCAAAGTCACAATGTAATCCCTGAAACGCAATGCGTAAATTTGACTTTTATCTGGGAACAGTGGAAAGCAGCATTAAGTATGAAATAATGCATAAAATTCCTTTTAATTTCGTTTTAATGTAATGTTTATTCTCCATCTTGCATTTTGAAA
>PRKT01000101.1:286923-327617 GCA_003671525.1 Saccostrea glomerata | reverse complement strand
AAAATTAAAGGTCACAGTGACCTTGAAATAGGTCGCGACACACCTTCTACCTAAGATGTATACTTTTGCCAAGTTTGATAGCTCTAGGTCTAATAGTTTTCTAGTTATGAGCCGGACAGGATTTTTCCATATTTGGCCATAGCATCTTTATTAAAGGTCAGAGCGACCTACTTTTGGTGCGCGACACACCGTCTACCCAAGAAGTATCAGTTGACAAAGTTTGATAATCCTAGGCCTAATAGTATTGAAGTTATGAGCCGGACACGAATGGACAGACGGACAGACGGACGGACGGACGGACATGAAGCCTATAACATAATACGTCCCGTCTTAAGACGGGCGTATAAAAAGAAGCCTACCTCATCCCTACTGATGAGTTCATTACTGAATGTCAGCCCTGGCATGATTCCTCGCTTCTTTAACCAGAAGATGGCAGCAAAGCTTCCGCTGAAGAAAATTCCTTCTACGGCTGCGAAGGCCACGACTCTCTCCCCATAGTCTGCTTCCTGATCCCCGATCCACTTCATGGCCCAGTCAGCCTTCTTCTTGACACATGGCATTGTTTCTATGGCATTGAACAGATAGTCCCTGAAATCAAAATAAAACAATGTGAATTGGCATTTTTGTAATGTTCTATCAGTTGCCAGATGGTATCAGGCAATGCTTTATATTTTTTATACATACTAAAAAGATCACTAATTACATTTTTAAGCTAAATACCTTTCTGTTGGGTCCTTGATGTAGGTGTCAATGAGAAGGCTGTACATTTCTGAGTGAATGTTCTCCATTGCAATCTGGAAACCATAAAAGCACCTTGCCTCTGTGGCCTGAACTTCTTTGCTAAATCTCTCGACCTGAAACAAAAGTTTAGAAATCCATCAATGTTCTTACATTTCAAATAAACCAATCTTTAAAATAAACATATTATTAATGCTTTAAAATATTCTGCAATCACACACCAGATTTTCATTGACAATTCCATCACTTGCAGCAAAAAAGGCCAGGACGTGTGAGATAAAGTGGCGTTCGTCATCCTTCAGGGCTTCCCAGTGGACCAAGTCTTTGGAGAGATCAACTTCCTCTGCTGTCCAGAAGGAGGCTTCAGCTTTCTTGTACATTTGCCAAATGTCATGGTACTGAATGGGAAAGACCACAAATCGTCGGGGGTTGTCTTCAAGCAGTGGTTCCACTTTTCTTGGTTTTCTTGTTATTTTCTTGATTGGCTGTAATGAAAGCATTTTAAATGTTGACCAACCCTCAAGAGTACAAAGTACAAGTCATAGAAAAGTGAATAAAGTGAGAATACATTGCAATAAATATTGAAGTATAAAAATGTCCCTCACCTCAACTGTCTTGACTTCTATGATGTTCTGCAAAAAACAAGAAATCCCATTAAAATACATTTGCAATATCAGAGTTACAAAAGCAATGGATTACATCTTTTGCTTTATTTGAGGGCAGAACTGTTCAAGCAAAATTTAATGTGGAGTGTATTTTTACACAATATAAAGTCAACATACCACATATAACTTATAAGTTGCAACCCTATGCCTTCTTACTAACAATAGCTTTGTATTTCTATAAAAAGTAATCAACTTTACAAGCTACATGTATATAAGCTAAATTAGGTGACTGGCCTCACTTGGTAATACAATGTACAGAAATGAATGTTTATTTTCCTATAATAACATTTCATGTTTGTACAAACTTACTTGCTTATTACTTTCTCCAAGTACTTTTCTGTTGTTCAGTGCTGTGTTTTTAAGGTTTTCAGGAATCTTTAAAATAAAAAAAACATGTTCAAATAAACATAAGAGTTGTAAAATTTTGGAAAAAAAAGAAGATTCTATATATTTATTTTTAAAAAAATCATTTATTCGAAACTGATGCGTCAATTTACCCAAAAAGACCTTAAAGGAAGGGGCAACAATTTTTTCAATGACATTATTCATATTCAATTCAAAGCAGAGTTTTCCCCAAGAGTAGGAGAATTTCCTAACCAATAGTGAAGTTAAGTTTACAATGCATGGATCTGTAGCTCTCTGCTTTATTTGTCCGAATTTTCTCGAACAGAGACCTGCAGTCCTGCTATTCCCTCACATCATATTAAAGAAAGGAAACACAGACCACCTTCTACTTTTTGTTGACCCCGCTAATAAATTAGTACAAGTCACCTTTCCCACCACCCCTTTCCCAAATGCTGTAATGGCTGGAGTTAAATCCTTAAATGAAACTTATTTCATTATTTATAAAATGTGCCGAAATGTTATATTAAAAAAAGGGAAAATATTAAAACAAGAGAGTGGTTGACATGCATACTTCAGTGTTAGCTAGGTTACTACTTAATTTTGAAAGTAAAGTTGCATTTTCTGTGTTTATTACATAAAGAATTTGTCTATTAAATATATACAATTTGTTATTTCATATTCAAATTATTTTCATTAGGCCTATTTTATTACATATGCATCCTTCAGTGTCAATGTATGCGCCCAATAAAAACAAACATTGAATATCCGATTTCGGAGGGAATATTTGTCAGTGAAATCTTCCGGCAAATGTACATTGTTCTGTTCAGAAAAATCGGTGTTTCTCACAAATAATAACGTGTTTGTCCTAATTATTTAATCTTTTTGAAATGCTTTTACAAAAATAAAGTTGGCGCTTTAATATTCTTATGTAGCGCAATTTCCCTCCAAATCGATTAAATGGGCGTGAATCAATGAAAAACAAATAATGGATTATAAAGTGCTCAATCTCAGCTCAGTTATAATATTGTACCGCTTTAATAATTTCATCCAAAATTTTGGATTCGAACCATAAATTCTGCTACTGAATACAGATAGGGATTTTTTTAATGTTAAAAAATCGTTTCTTTGTTTCGCAAAGTGCTACATGGTTACATAACCAGCTACAAAAATCGTAAACTCAGAGAAACATTATGTTAACGATTTTTTTTAAAAATAAGAAATAAGTATCTACAGTATCTCCTGATTTCAAACTGCAATATAGAACAATAAAAACGAGAACTTTTCATAACCATGGTTTTTCAGTTTTTAGCGCCAATACTGTATTTCCTACCTCATTTTCGTCGTTAATTTTTGTTTTTCTCAGCTGTGCGGTAATTTCTTGGGTTGCTCTTGGTGAACGACTGGACAACATCTTTGTTCTATACTTGAAAAAATTGAAATGTCAGCAGTAGTTCTCTTGGCGGCAACAATGAGATTCCTGTGACGTCCAAATCGTGGAAGTCGTTTTATAAGAACCGCGAAAAGGTGTTCATCCAATAGGCGGAGATTTTTATTGGACAAAATGGAATGATCCAAAGAATGTTGCATAAGGAATTCTTCGAGAAGATTTCCCCCCAATTTTTTCACATTATTTAAATTGGTTTATACATAAAAATAAGATATGAAAGCTGTCTTACAACAGCTGTAATTTTTTCCAATTTTTGACTTTAGGAAAAATATGTACTGTATGTCGCACACCCCTACAAAACGGATGAATCCATAGCTCATTAGCAACTATGCACTATTTTCGATGAAATATTCATGCATTAGACAATTAGTTGAGGCATTCTTAGATCTAGGTTATTCTTGAATATACAAAAAATTGTAATTGTAATATCAAAAATTCTACCTTGACTTAATATGCTTCAGAACACATTATTTATCTTGCTTTGAATTCTCTACTATTTTATGTCGTACGTAGATCCGGAAAGCTGTTGTTCGTCATTGTTTAGATATGGCGGCCACCGATAGTATTCGGGTAGTGGATGATGACTATGTTAAGAGAATTCATAGTAGAACAACATCAGGCCATTTACACAAGGGTAAAAATAGACTTACATGAAAATAATTAATGACACATTGTGTCTCACATCGTCGGTAACCCACGGGTGATGCTGTACTCATCTATTCTTACGAAAAATAAGTCTTCCAAGTAAATTTAAAATTTGTTATTTACTTAGGTTAGAAATTTATGTTTAGAAAGATATTCTATATTGAGTAATAAAACACATGTACCTCAGTATAGAAAAGTATGACATCGGTCAATTTTTCGTTTTTCACCTCGTAAAATATTTTAAAAAGTCATTGTTTGATATTTTTGTAGGACATGGCATTGTGGCAGCAACAGCATCCATACCTAGTAAATACCAAACAATCGTGACAGACAACAGTGACAAGAAAGGGTTCAGTGCCCAAGCAAAGCGCTTCCGGTCAGACTATGCCATGGTATGTGAAAGAGAAGCTTCTAGTTTTACCACCACATCACTATAAAACTTGTAACAGAATGTTTCTGCAACAAAAAGATAACCAACAAGTTGTATTTGCTTTGCATCTTTGTTTAGAGATTTATCTCACTATTAATATTTAATCCAACAGACCAGGTTCTCAAATCAGCTGGTTATCTGTTTTTCTTTCATTTCTTTCTTAAATATCTTTATATTCTTTTTGTCTTCCTTTATTATGTACCAACTTGAATGCACATTAAAGTGGAATAAAATATATACTGTGTTCAACAACATAATACATTTATTTTTTAATGAAAAACATTGTTCTTGTACAGACAGATGCACCAGGTCCTGGCAACTATGTTAAACACACTTCAATAGAAAACAATAGTGTCTCATTCTCCAAGAGAGGGACAGGAGGATTTGCATCAAAGGTAATCATTGGTTATTGAAAAAGAAAAAAATTACTTCAAATTTTAATTTGTGTGTAATTTATATAAAAATCATTATTGTAATTTTGATTTTAAAAAGTTTGTATTGTAAGTTTGATTTTTAAGGTTTTATTGTAAATTTACTTTAATTACATTTATCGGCATTTAATAGTAAAAAATGCTAATGAATTAAAAAAATATGAGAGGAAAAATAAACTATATATTTCATGATGTATTTTCTTCTTCATTTATAAAGTCTAAAAAAGGATTAAAGTATCTGGGTACTTGTGCCCCTGGCCCCGGTGTCTATGGTCTGCCAAGCATGCTTAGGACTCAGAATGATTTTAATCGATCAGAAGTAGGAAGATTGTTCCAGGGACCTATTGCACACTCAACAGAACCACAGAAAAAAGAAAAACGTCCTGCACCGAATCAGTATGAGGTAACTATAAGATATTTTTAAATTTATAAAAATAAATGATATAGATTTTGTAGATTGATTTATAACTAGGAGAAGAATATCTGAGTTTTTGAACTTGTGTCAAATCCTTTTGACTCTTTGTCAATAAAATATGTTCAATTCAATTCATTGATTTACTAACTATGATGCACACATTCTCTTTTACCTTAACTCTTTTATGAGTTTCTGCAAAATGCAATTTTCCTAGGTACTAAAGGCACAAATTGGAAAGAGCAACAATGTAACTGCTGATGCTGCTTTTAAGTCAAAGAGCAAACGAGAACTAATCACAGTAAAAGATATTGCCAACAACCCTGCTCCAGGTAAACCAGTTCATGGCACTGCATGTCAGGAGAAAATAGTAAACAGAACAAAAATGAGTACAATATTTAAGCTCTCCCTCATATGAAATACAAGCAAATAATTAATATATACCATTGACTATTTGGAGAACTTGGATACAACCAGCTGTGCTATAGTAAACATCTTTTTAAATATTTTTTTCCTTTGCAGGGCAATATTCTGTAAAAGATCACCTTCTGCATGAGAATGTTAAAATCCCATTCTCAAGTTTTAAATCAAGATCAAAACGACAAATGCAACCAGATCCTGCCCCTGTAAGTATTCAAATTAGAGGGAATTTTCATGTTAGAGGGTATCAAATTATTAAAGAAAACACTTTAACTTTTTTTAAAAAAATTCTTATGGTTAATGATGTAAAATGAGAACCATAATTTCTTTCATCTGAAATTTTTAATGTAAAGCTCATGTTTTAAGGTTCCTGGTCCTGGTGCATATAAACCAAATGAAGCTGTTGATCCAGCCAAAAAACAACTTTTTCCGTAAGTAACACTTTGTGTACAAAACGTTTTTAACAATCCGTCTACAATGACTTATTTTTTTTATACCTGGTCATTTTGCTTAAAACTTGATATTTAATAGATTGCAGTTATTTTATTTAGTTTCATTATTTCTTGATTATTACTAGATTCATGCATTGTATCTATGTTTTTTTCCTCTAGGAGGAAGCATTATCTGTGTATATCAGCCCCTGCAATGCCTTTACCAGATACCCCACCACAGCCGGGGCCCGCTAATTATGATGTGGTTGATTACGAGGGTCCACCCAAACATTACATGTCTAGTTCGGCCTTTGTTTCCACAACCAGTCGATGGACAGGAAATCAAACAGCTGGAGATTTACCCGGTCCAGGTAAGTTTTGTCTCAAGTTCTTTTTAACATGTAGAAAAAAAATGAACAGCAGCATGTTTGATTGTGTAAAAAATGTAGAGAGCAATCAAGATTTTTTTTTTAATTCACCAATAAAAATAATTTGGTTTTAAACATGTGGTTGTCGGTTTTGTCTGAAGCTTGTTATTCCTAGCAACAGAGTTAAGTAATATGATATATGTGATTTTATTTGCACATGCTGCCTTTTAAGATATTTTTTATACTTCCACTTTTCAAAAAGAAAAAAAAAGACTATTGCCTTACTCTATTAATGTATTTTTCTCTCTGGGGACCCTTGCTTGTAAATACTAGTAAACTATTGGCTATTATCTGTATACATGTAGCATCGTAGTTGGTCTCTCCTTTCTATCTTGCTATCTCCTTCCTCAATCTACCCTTGCATTTTGAGCAGTAGACAACGCATCTTTTGGAATGTGATTAGTGCATGGTACTTTGAGCATTAGTTCAAAATAGCTGACGTTTTTCAGACTTTTTCTCGATTTCGATTTAAAATATAAAAATCGTCAAAAAAAGCCTGGGAAACGTCAGAGGTTTCGGACTATTTGAGCATGTGCGAAAAAAAGAGAATTTTTCATCTTCACCTTTGGGGCTAAATGCGGGTAAAAAATAAAGGTTATTCGAAAAATCTGTTTCCCCAAACTCCTTCTACATTTTTGGCACTGGGAGGATTTGGAATTTCGATTTTCCCCTTGGTGCATTTGGGGTTACAATTATGTTATTTTCTACAAAAGCTTGTGTCCAAATCTCGTCTCAAATATTTGCAGTAACCCATTTATATTTTGGAATATAGTAGGGAGTGTCCTGTAGATGTGCCATATATGGCTTCAGAATTTACAATTTCACACTGGGGGCGATAAGTGATAATAACTATAATTTACCAGAAAGTCGGAGTTTAAAAAAATTACCAACTTTTTTGGGTATATCATAGAATTAATGTTGCATCTTCTCTTGCTACCTGATTATGAAACTTAGTATATTTAGAGGCCAGACATTTTGAAGTGAGAGAAAAAGAATGCCAGCTAGAAGGAAATTCCAATGCTTAATCATAATAAGACCTCGAAGGCTTGCAACAACTGGTTCTTATTCCGAAATTTTCAGATAAACTGTACTTAATAGCCTATTAAACTTATATTGGACAAGAACTGCATCATGCTGTTTAGAGGATAGGCCTATATCCTACACAGTAGACGACATACATAAAAAACTCATCATCGGATTCAAACTTGATAGACTTGTGAAGTAGGAAATGGATTTTTTTAAAGGATTGTTTTTATAAAATTTTGTATTAAAAGTTCTTTAGAACAATAAGCATGAACAATGTCACCCAACATTCGATTTAATAATAGGCTGTATTTGATAATGTATCGATCTTAAAATTAGCAAATTTACCGATTTTTTTCAGGGCAGTTAACATTCTTGTATAACCAACTTATTTGCCAATAGCATCGTTTAAAAAAATTGTTTTTTGTGAATGGAGTCAACTGGAAGACATAAACTCAAGTTTTCAATTTTCCTAATATTATTTGCTTCGTATAAATAAGGAGAGTTGACTATAGAAGTCATCATGTTTTCATAAAGCTAGATGGTTAAAGTGCTATTATTGTCATTTTCTAGTATTGTAAAATATCCAAATATGAAAAAGATGTGCCAGACTTTGTGGTGTCTTGCATTTCGAAGTCAAAGTAATATATCGAATCAACCTAGAAAAGAAAATGAATACCGTATTCTTAATCGATGAAACATTGTCTAAATGTTGAATAGAATGATTGTTATTTAATTTACTGCCATTTTTGTATTAGTCACACTGAAAGTAGCACAGTACATGTAGATATCATTACGCCATGTGATTTGATGACGTCATGGCCTCTTGCCCCTCAATTAATTCATCAACAAATCAACTGAAGCAAAATACCACATATAATGTAAATACAAGCGTGTCAGAAACTCAAGACTAGGAAATATGTTTTATGCAAACAAAGTAACTTTTTTTTGAAAGACCTATAAAACGCGTGATTAATTTTATCCATTTCCCTGCAGCATTGTATATAAATGACTGTTTACCCGTTTCCACAGGACGATAGTGAGCTATAAATGAGAAAAAACAATTCAATTTAATCCAGTATTTTACTTATACTCTTTTTACTCTTTTTATAAAGAAACTATAAATAACAAGAACATGTAAAATAGCAACAACAAAGGGGGGGGGAGAAATTATAAAGACAGCTTGACAAAGTAAAAATCCACAATTGAACCTCCCAATACACACACACATGTATACTTACAGACAAACATACATATCAATCTTAAATTTACAACAAATGCAGCATTGACTTATTTGTACTACAAAGTCAGAAGGAGGATTATTAAATTTTCTGATGTGAGTTTTGGGAAATCAATAAGTAGCAGCTCTAGAACCTAGAAATCTGACAGTTATCCCAGCTATAGTCATCAAGAATAATGATTTTCATCTCTCAAGGAATCCATTCAGAGGATTCAGATCATAACAACCTTGCCCACTATTGTAGAGGTTCAGTTACACAACATTTATATTAATTCAATCAAGATAAAATGAAGACAGCTATCATTAATCTTTTTTTATCCATCATGATATTACTGGCAGGGGAAAACTAAAACAGAACAGACTATGATTCAAAACTATACTCCCCACTTCAAAAATCACAAGTCAGATTCTCTTATAAATATGGTGCACAACATATTCCACCCTCCTTAACAGTTTGCCCCCCCCCCCCCTAAGTCTGTATTAGACTTGGGCTCTTTCCTAGCAGATTTTTTTTACCTTTCTGGCAAGATATTGCACCAGAAACAATTCAAATTCAAAAATTTTCTTGTTTGTTTGTTCTGTATTCTTAATTGGCTGATCTCAGGGAGGGGAGGAGGTGTTGTAAGATCTAATTCTCTTCATACAGGTGTTAATATGAATTCTAAACACTTATTTGCTATTAATTTATCTTGCAATACACAGTATATATATATATGTGTATGTATACATGTGGTACAAATATTAAAAAATATTTTTAATCAGAATGCATATAAAACCCACCATATTGTACAGAAACTGCTCAACAGCAGCTCATAAAAACATCATATGAAGACCCTAAGCATACAAAATTAAATCAATTGTGTCAATATTAGGTTAGCCAGTGGGAAATAAAAGAGTTTCACAACAAATAAAGACCAATAAATGATTCTGTCATGTTACATTTATCACAAGTAATTGCTGCTTTCTGTGATGATTTTGCGGAGCTGATAAATCACTGTTACACATGCTGAAGGCATTAATCTCCTAATGTAGATCTATTGTATCTCATTTATAGAAATTACAGCTTCTAGCAGCATTATCTTCTTATATTGATTAACTTTTGAGCAGGAATGGATCTTCTTTGAATATCAAGGTACCTTGTCCATCACAGAGTATGATAGTAACAAGGGCAATGCAAAGCGGAGAATCCCCTCACAGAAAGCATATATATATATAAATCAAGAGAGCATTTGACATTGATCTTGATGCAATATACATCTCTTCCTTACGAACAAACATACACACAGTGTTACTATATCCCCTCTAACTCTGTTGCTAGGAATAACAAGCTTCAGACAAAACCGACAACCACATGTTTATTCCCGCACCTACCCCCTTTCGGCGCTTTGCGCCACAGTGAAGCCTTCGGCTTCATTTTTTGTGCCTACACATATATTTGAGGCACGCTACGCCACTGAGTCTTACTAAGTATTCCTCATAAATTGTATTTTCTAGATCAAAGACAGAATATAACTATGTCTGTGTACATATAATGCGCTTAGAGCATTAACTTATTTGTAACATAATGCTTTTTTACGGTTATTGTATTAATAAGTATATAAATAAAACAATATGTCAGTTGTATGATAGGTTCAAATATATCAGGGATGGATCGAGATCGTGTGGGCACAAAGCTCTGTATCAAATATTGCACATTATGCCTTGAACAAGGGCGTTTACCGGGATGAATGCTGGCAGTGTAATTTTGCTGAATAATTGATTTGATTCCAAATATTAACCTTGACGAAGAACAGTAATATAAACTTTCATTAAAACCAGAAGTCTCTGTCGAGAATGTAGCTTTATTGGTTTGTATGTATAACAAAGGAGCTAGAAAAAGTAGCAGATGGTTTGAAGCTTTACAAGAGCAATAAATAGAATAAATGAATAGAATGATGATCCTTGATTTAGTTTTCCGAGAAAGTTTGCAATCATGCATTCCAAAACTGTAGGAATATCCTTTTCAAAGAATCTTACAGATTTTTTCTTTTTAGTTACCAAGGTAGCATCGTTCATCGGAATCAAAACTGATTGACAGAATTATGTATATTAGTTTAGTTTACTTGTGTGACAAGTTATTTTAAAAATCAGACCAAAACTTTTGGAGGAGTAGCATTTAGAAAAAAAAATTCATAAAGACGGAAGGACGGACGACGGTAACCTTACTATCGCCTAAGCTCTTCTGGTCTCTGCATGACTAATAGAGCTAAATATGAAAACTACCCCTTAAGTGCGTTTAAATAACTAGAATGATTTTTAAACTGTAAATTTCATAATAATATTAACAGTGATAAAAAAAAATTGTACATTTATAAGGTTGCAGCGAGTTAGAATTTTGAACTTCATATGAATTCATACAATTTCTAAATATTTAGGAAGTATTATTTGCATCATTAAGAAGCAAAATAGGTTCATAAATACATGAATATACAAATTCAGTTATGCATATTTGCTTGCTCGTAATCACCGATCTTATAATTTATTATATAACATTTTGCTGGGTTCTGTTTCAAAAGGTCATTCAGGATAAACCACAGAAAATCCTTTTATTTGGGTAAAAGATTGTTGCATTGATTAAAATTCAACTATCCGTTGATTAGGTGTGGATCAAGGAATATTTTTTCAAAGGATCTGACCAAGTCAAAAAATCCAAAAATTTCTTGACCAGATTCCCAAATCAATTCAACTTTGCCTCAAGAAAACCCGAGTTTACCCAGAAAAATAACTCATCATGTAGTATCAGCTTGTGTTGTGTGACACTTTTAAAATTTCAATTTTTTAAGTTTTCACATAAGTATATTACACAGAAAATGGTAAGCATTCTGTGCATCATCAATTAATTGGTCCCAAATTATTCTTGATCTTCTATAATTAGAACCACAAGTTTGTAAACATATTTTTCAGTTATGAAACCAGAATTTTGTTGTTGTTTTTTTCTCTCAATCAAATTACATCAGAGATAACATGGATAAAGATAATTCAATGTAAGTAATAAATGTCTCGAAATAAATGTGTAATTCATGCAGCTTTTGAACACCCCCAGTCCACAATAGCTTAATACATGCCTTCCAGGTGTGCAGCTCTTTGTATTGTTTGTTTACAGATAATTGATACAATAGCTTCACACACATGGCAAGATTAGGTCATATTACATAACACTCAGTTATATAAGCTCCAACTTTTCATTTATGTAACCAATTTTTTTTTCAAACTATTATGTTTTACATAACTTTTTGTATCCAAATATAATGAAAATTATTTTTGACCCATTTTTAAATGGCCAACTTTTATGAGTATAACGCAATCATATTTAATTTTTTTAAATTAAATTTTCTGTTTGGACATTATGAAGTACATGTATGTGCATTTTTGTAAAAAATAGGATGAGTCTATAATAAAACTTTACACAGTTTAATAGTATTCATCAACATGATGGATCACAGTTAATAACAAATACATGTATATAAAATATCACAAAAAAGTATAAACATTATATGAAACATCTATCAAAAAATAGAGACAGTTATTTCATAATAAAGACATTTAAAATAGACAAAAACAGATAAAGTTTATTTTTAAAATGGATCTTTGAATCAATTAAGGCTTTAAAAAGGCACACTTGAATCTAAAATATGAGCACTTTAAAGATAAATTAAAAAATATATTTGACAGCAATAAGTAATTATTTCTATATATTGTGTCTCAAGTATTGTAAATAAACTAGTGCCAGAATTGTACACATATGAATTTTTAGCCATAGAGGAAAATTATACTTGAAATTATTTTCATGAAACATCTTAAAATTTGAGAGTAACATAGATTCAACTTAAAATACAATATTATAAAAAATCATACACAAAACAAGAACAAAACCAGCTTTCAGAAATATTCTCATCAAAGAAAATAGATTTTTAACCAGGAGGACCAACAGAAAATCAATAAAAGCATTTGCCTCTTATGTGGCCTATGAAAGACCCTATAATAACATACAATGGCAGCTGAGGAAACTTATGCTGAGGAAATGTAAAGATCTCCACATTTAGAGTGACTGTTTACACAAAACTGATGGATTTCTTTAGAGGTTAATCCGACAAACTGTAAATTCATTAATTCTCCTGGAATGATGTCCATTGCTGCATTTGACAACAGACCATTAACCAGACAGCGGAGGGATTATTGGATATTGTAAATACAAGCGTGTCAGAAACTCAAGACTAGGAAATATGTTTTATGCAAACAAAGTAACTTTTTTTTGAAAGACCTATAAAACGCGTGATTAATTATGTCACTCACGATGATTAAATATGAAAGTATCCCATGAGTGATGGGGACTCTTTATCCTCTATCAATCTTATTAATTTGAGCTTCTGAACATACAAGAAACTATTTTAATTCTTACTGCAGTGTTTAATTCATCGAGTAAGTATGCTTTGCATTTCTTGGAACATATACACAACATGTTTATCATGATCTTTGTAATTATCACTTAATGCTCCCCTCTGAGATATAATTTTGACAACCGATGGGATTTCAAGGAACTCACTTATTTATATCAATCTTTAAAATTCACCGAGTCTTCCTTGAAGTGAATTTTCTGTTTAGAACTGCCAGGCGGTTGAACACTTTTGACTTTAGAGGTAGCAGGAATGGTCATCTCAATGGGACTTAATGGCGGCTTTTCCTCTCCCATTTGGATTCTGATTGCCTCTTCCCCGATCTCATCGGAACACATATTGGACATAAAAGTGGGGAACATCAGAGCCACAGCTAGAAGTATACCCCCAACACAGAACAAGACCAGACCTACGAGCTTAAGCAAATCCAGGGTCGTGTTAAATTTCACGGCATCTTCATCCACATAACCCACATTATCCCCACTCTCTCCTTTCCTTATAATGGGTTTGGTCGGAATGAAATATCCCGCCAAAATTGCAAGAACCCCTAACACCAGAAGATTAACACCAATCCATATACAAACTTTTAACCATATTGGACGACAACGTCGGCGTCGCGCATGCGGATTCAGAAGATAACGGTTGTCATCGTCTTCCTCGTAAATGCTGGGGTCCTTGTACGTCGCCGAGTCGTAGAAGTTATGGAGGTACGACTTCACTCCGAAATAGTAAGGACAGCTTCTCTTTTTCTCTCCCAGAACATCGTCACTGAAAAACGCTTTTCCTTTCTTTTCTTTGGGTGTGGAGACAGTATCATGTTTTTCCTCGGCGTATTTTGGGGAGATAGGGCTGTCTTCACATAGACCCGTTTTCTCCTTGGACATGACGCCACTAAAAGTCTCCGAGGAAGAAAAAAGGTTCTCACATTATGTTTACGTAGGAGCTGACCTAGAAAAGACAGGAAAAGCAAGATTACATTTCAAACAGTGGTTAACACAAGACTATTAATTTCCTCCTCCTACATCTCACCATAATACCATTGATTAGTGGATGTTAAATAGCTATATACAGATCTTTGTTGGTTGTTGGAAATATTGGAATGGAATAGCATTATGAAGATGATGGGATTGTATCATAATTTTTGTTTGAAAGATCATGGATATCGGAAAATGTAAAATATTTCATACCTACAATTATTGATTTCAATAATCGGGGCGTCTAGGATTTGAGACACCGAAATTTGATCTGAGAATTAAAATTAAATGAATATCTATCATCTAAAACTTCCAACTTCTTGAACAACCACAAGCTAGTGTTTATTTTCATTAAAAACACCAGGTACTTTTTCACTATCTATATACATTATATATAATAAGAGTATAGGAATGAATTTTAAATAAATGAAGTCAATGCAACGCGTATTTATTTATCTTTGGTAATTAAAAAGATTGTTTTTTTCCACATTAAGCACTCAAAAGTTTTTCATGTTCATCAACATAAATTCTGTTGCACACTAAAGTTACAAGTTTAAAATGAAAAGTTTACATTCGGGCCATCTTTTAACCAGTTGACATTGCAGAATTCATACTTTTGGGGGTAGGTGGGGGTTGCATATACAACCGCCTTTCAAATTTTAACATTTACGTACTGCAAGTATAGCACGATCCTTGATTATCAGTTTATCTAGAAACATTCTGAGTAAAAGGCGCCGAAGAACAGAAAACAATTGAGTTTTTCTTTTGTATTTTGGTGATACGCTGTATTATGGAAATGTTACTGAAAAAGCTGTTTTGATTTTGTTATTGATAATAAAACGAGATGGAAGCAATCAAAATACAAATTAAGCCATTGATTTGAGGGATTCTGCTGGGAATCTGAATGATAAATCTGTTTGTCATGACGAGGAAAAATTAGTGGAAAATGGTTATTTCTGAATTTCTGAGCAGCCAATAGCTGTGTACAAAGATGAACAAAACATAGTATCATTGAGATTTTACACCAAAATGACATTTGGAAAATGGTAATAATGATGAAAAATTTCATTATTGACGTCATTGCATACATAGTTTCTTCGCCTCTTCACAGAATTATTTATATCCTGTTGTTGAACCTCAGAGTTGATGCTCGGGTCAATAATTAGAAATTAGTAATGATCCTGGTATGTTCACAAGTACAAGCCTTGTAGGTCTTGGTATTCAATATCACGTATTAACCTAGCTGCAGAACTGTAGCTCTCTGCTTGAGAAAATTCGGACAGGTAAAGCAGAGAGCTACAGATCCAAGCGTTGTAAAAACCTTCGATTTACGCCGACGATTTTTTGTCGCTCACTATGGGTATTTTTCATGTATTTTAAACTTTCCTCCGCTTTGAAAATAATTTTAAATGGTATTAAATAATTAAGTATACATTCAGTTTTAATCGCTGATCATTTACTTACCTCTCAACGCTAACAAATGGCTGTTTGTGTTTACGGACGTCGAAATGGAACTCTTTTAACCGACATTACAAAACTATATACAGGACTGTTTCGGACCGTTAAAAGGTAAAGAAAGTATCAAATATAAGAGTTAAATATATGAATTATTATTGGATACCATTCTAAAAGCCAGAGAAATCTTAAACTACACGAAATAAATACCTAAAGTAGCGACAAAAAGTCGTCGGCGTAAATCGAAGGTTTTTACAACGCTTGGATCTGTAGCTCTCTGCTTTATCTGTCCGAATTTTCTCAAGCAGAGAGCTACAGTTCTGCAGCTAGTATTAACCCAGAGATTTAATAAACAACTATTGAAGGCCTCAAAGCCCACCAGGATAAGAACTATATTGGTTACGTTAATATTCTGATGAAACTCATTAAAGGCACGCAAAGATTACGATAGATTTATGTACAAAGAACTACCGGTATCTCGTCGGTCATTTCTACTCACGTTTTATTTCAACGTAATAAATAAATGATAATTACGAAATGTGAAAGGTGTAGAGCAGTGAACTATCTAAAAAAAATCCATAAACGATACAAATTAATATATTAAGAGGGCATAACACGCGAGGCCCTGTAAATTTCAGAGGTGGAATCAGGGGCCTAGTAGACGTAAGCATCCCTTGTTGAATATATTTCACACCAGAAAGATATAGTGACACCTATTGAAAAAATGTGTATTTCTTGTGCCCTGTTCTAGATTTTTTTTCCCAAATGTTTTACACCATCAGCATGTAGATTGTACTTTAGAATGAAACTCTTAAGCATTTTTTTGCAAATTTTAATCATATGCACTAAATATTATTTTTTTAATTTTCAAAAATTGTGCCAAAAATTTATCTCCTTGTCCTTGATTGTTAATTTATAATTTATCTTAAATGCGCATTTTTACCATCGAATTTAACTCAGAATGAAAATATTCTTTGCAAATTTAAAGATCCGCAAAAATTGTTGATCCTAGATAAATAATGATCGAGACAATTTAATTTCAACCAATACCTATATTTGATTTGCGTTTTGGGGCTTTAGAAACAAAAAATATCGATATATTGGTTCCTTAAAGAAAGATAACAATAGGAATCACCCAGATTAACAAAATCACGACAAGGTAACTGTTCTATACCTTGAAATACCATCGATCCTTTAATCAATAAAAATCAATTGGAATATAAAATTGCCTGATTTCCAATTAAGAGGGAACATTTTATTGACCCGAGAAAGGTTCCCACGTTTTCCATGCAGGTCAATAATTCTATATTACGGTCTCTGTTGCATGAATTTCAGTGGTTTATCTCAAATTGATGACGATGTCAAATTAATTAATGTTGACATTTTTATTGATTAGTTGTTCAGTCTTTGACGCATGAAGCAGTTCCATCATTTAACTGTCATGTCCATATATAGGTATACACAGCCGAGCCTCCGACTAGAGCGTCATGTCAATTTATTTACAGTCAAACACTGTTTTCTCTTAAACTCTATTGGACCTAGAAAAAGCTTCAGGATATCCGAGGATTCGAGATACCTATAGTAAAATATTAAAGTAATATATTGGGACTTCCAAATCACTTCACTATTTCTATGATATTCCAGATATCGATATTAGAGATACCGAAATTTAACTGTTTACTACCTTGATGATATTAAATATACTATTCGGTAATTTTTTACAGGTGACAATAAATCCAATGAAAGACTGAACAGCACAATGACCCTTATAGATTCAAAATTAAAAAGTAAACCATTATTCGTTGTCACTACATTACCCCCCTCCGCTTCATATACTACTATAGAATAGATATCTCTGATCACTCTGTAATGTGTCACGGAGCACTTTATTCATATTAAATGACACCGTTTTATTTAAATAATTAGGCAGCTCAATGTCAAACCTTTGAAATAATTCATTTTGAATTTGAAAGAGTTATGTGGGAAAGGAGGTTCTGGGGCTATTGCGAACTTGGATTTGTGTTTGAAGATATCTTGTCGATCATGAATACTCTGAAATAATGCTAGCTTTTGAATAAAAAAAAAACGATTTTAGCAACCTACAAATATAGAACATAAAGAACAATGCTTCAGGGAAGAACGTAAGGTGTCTAGCTGCAATAGTGCGACGCTGCTAAAGATACGACTTTATTGGTTTGATTGATTAGAAATTGAGAGAAATAACTCTCTTAGATAGAAATATCCTCTAAGGGTGCATGACATTAATATTCTTATCACATCATATTACATACATAATTCATCAGTATAGAATTATAATGATAAATAAATCTATTTCAGTAAGCACGAATCAAATGTGAAGGGTTACTTTTGTCAAAAAGAGCAAAGGAAAGGACATTATAATGAAAAATATGGAGATAAAGAACATGCAGTATTCAAGATCAAAAGTTAAAAATGATACCTTATTTCTTAAATATATATTTTTTCATTGCATGAGATAGCAAAATATGATATTTCAACTTTAACCAAAATTTCCCCCTTTTTGTGTAAAAAACTTTTATTTTTTCATTTCTCAATATTTTAGAAAAATACAAATAAAATCCCCTAATTTTCAAAGGCAAGGGTTAACTGGTTAAAAGCTTGCAGACAATTCCAATTACACGAGTTAACGTAGTTCATGTCGATCACAGCAACCGAGCGATGTTAAAAGCTTGATAAGATCAAATAGAGGGTTTACAATGAGACTTTAATGCTGAATATTAATTCCTGTGCATTCTGGTTTAAATGTAAAGGAATTGATCAATTGAATTTATGAATCAAATGAAATTAAATAACAACTAAAAAAAGTAAAATAAATAAAAAAAATGTTGAATTCTAAATTCTATAGAGTTTCCATATTTTATTTTCAACTTACATAGACTTAAATTAGATTTATCAACAATCAAAGTATTTTTCTTTACATCTGAGTTCTATAGGAATAGAAGTTATAACACTGCAGTCGTTTACTAGTATACATTGAGAATAAATATACTTAGTGCAAGTATCATATTCCTATTTCAACAAACACGGGGACCGAAAGAAGAAAATCTTAAAATACCATAGAAACGATTCATAGTACTTACATTAATCTTTTCAGAATATAGAGAAAATTTGGTCCACCATTAAATAAACATCTCTCTGTTTAGCTGAGATTTAGCCCGAGCGTAGGCCGAGATCACAGTCAGCGCATGTCAAAGCCAGGCATGAGATCAATACTTCTAACAGTAATCATGGTTACCAGCACTCAATGAAAAAAAATATTGTAAAATCTTAATTATATATCAATCCTGGAAATTTTGTGAATATTTGACTATTTTACGTAGTATAAAATGTGCAGAGGGAGAAATTTGCGTGCTGTACTACTCGAATTTGAAACGAACCCTTGGATGTTGCGAGGCCAGTGATTGATTTGAAAAGTTTGCTGCGGTCATCGATTTCCATTCTCTAATGATGGACGATACATTGTTGACATTCAGTTTCAGCAAGAGAGGCTGTTATTAACGCTTCCAAACTTTAATGACACAACTGTTTTCCTAAGGGAGAAAATTGCAATCAGGAATGCGAAAATTCGTTGATCACGCTATGTCTCGAAAGATTTTTAAGTGGATTATTATTTTTCGTTTGTTTTATTCTCGTAATTAAGTCTGGCATCAAAGAATAAGAAATACTATACAAAAGTATGCTATACTGCTTGTGCATTCTGTACCAATCTTAAAAAATATGAGTCATTTAAATATGTTTCTACAAATGGCATGAAATACACAATGGATCTAATAACTTGCAAATATAATTCCAATTTGATTACTATATCGTTGCATCAGTTTCTCTGCTTTTAAACACATACATTGTTTTTCATTTTCTTCGACCTTAAAATCTAGATAGACCAATTGTTACATAGATGGGTTTACACCTCCTTCATTCTTAGATTCTTACAAGAATTATCAAATGGGTGTACTAAACTTTAAGATGCTCAATTAGTAGGACACAAATAAATTATTGTTTCTCGCCTTCCATCTACATGTTTATAGATCATTACTGTTGATATAAAAATTGTGAAGATAAAATTAATGATAAAAATGACGATCTAAATGCAGTCCTTTCAAAAATAGTAACCTTGGGAGCCCGTATCTTTCAAATGGCAGGCATAGAAATATTGTGAAGGAATTTAGATTTTGTGAATTTTGTAAAACCATCATAGAAGACGAATTTCATTTTGTTTTAATTTGTCCCCTATACAAGGACTTGAGAAGTAAATATATTTAAATTTATTACAGGAAAAAACCACCCGCATTCAAACTAGTGCAGTTATTGAATGTACAAAACTTTTCCGAGCTTTGTAATTTCGGCAAATTTCTGCATTTAGCTTTTAAGTTAAGAAATGAAAAGGTGTGATTCATTCTTCGTTTGTCCCATCTTTATATATATATTTACATTTATCAGGTGTTACAAAGTTTGTTATATTTCATGTATAGACGCGTCATACCATATGAATTCATCATATAAACCAGGCGCTGTCTTTTCATGTATAGAAGAGCCATACCAAACCAATCTGTTTTTTTTTCTAAATTATATACTTGAAAATTGTGATAATACGTATGTATAAAGCAAATAAAGAATGATAATAAGTGAAATGGCAACAGAACCTCATTTCTATTACAAATGTCATTAAAGAGTATGATAAAAGATGGGATAAATATGAAGAGAAAAATTTTGACCCTATGTCAGAATGGATGAAGAATTTAGAAATACCCTTGGTATATTAAGCAGAATCTTCATGACACTTCTTTTCACTTAGGATATTTAACTAGTAAAAGGTGCTAATGGTAACATTATGAATTATGATGTACGGGGTGATTTCAATTTTTCTATCGTCAACTTCCCTAATTTATGTAGCAATATACCCGTATCACCTATATATTATGGGCCTTTCGTCTTCCAGTTGATTCAATGCATATGAACATGCTCTACGTACGAACAATCTCTAAATCGAGGAAAACTATTGACAAACAAATCGTTGAAACAAGGATATAAACTGTCTCGTTTAAATCTCATTTTGTAAGTTCTATGCTCGATACGATGACCTTGTTAGTAAATAAAAATATCATTAAGTCGAATGCTGACTGGCGTTTTTCATAGTTATTGTTTGGCCAATAACAATTTACACTCTGGATTGTCTTTGTTTTCCATTTCCCCGATCACATGCTGAGTGTCAGCAGAAGATGCTTACTCCTCCATGGCACCTGATAGCAATCTTGATTTCTAATGGGTCTTTGATGCTCTGTTCCCTATTTGTAGATAGTTTCCGTGGAATTTTGAGCTTGATTGCTGTTTGTTATCTATAGATTTTATTGTAGAAAATCGCATTAGATAGTTTAAAAAATGGCAACATTTGAACCGTCTATTTTGTTATCAGTAGACCGAAAGAAATATAAGAAGAGGAAAAATTATGCTATAGCTCAAGCTTCTAAAGCTTGTAATTTGACAGTCTTTGTAGTCTCATTACAACTGTTACAACTTTATCTAATCATCTTGAAATTTTACTTATATTAACAGTTCTTTTTCAAAGGATGGAATCTTTAAAAATCACGTTTCATTTTTATAAATACTTTTAACATTCTAGTTAAAACTTCAAAAAATCCAACAAAGATATACCAGGTATTTAATTTTCAACCCAGCCCCTATTTTTACCCCTCATAAAAATTTAAACTACTGTTAAGGAAAGCATCAAGGCCTATTGTGTTACAACATATCCTAGAAGGGGTGTAAATTAAACTTGATTTTCAAAAACTCCGAAAAATTTGTATATAGATGTATCCTATATACATCAAAATTGACGACAAAGAGAAAATATATATTACAACTGAGGTTAAAGCGTCCCTATAATTTCCATTGAACAAGAATGGTATTTTAAACATTTTTGCTCTATATATGTATCCCTATCTATCTTATGAAGAATAGAAATGAAGATTTTTGACATGTACAAGTTATCTTTCCTTCAATGTCTCAACTGGTGACACAGGGGAAGTTTTATGCAGTAAAGCATTTAAAACATTTTGTACCTTTCCTTTCCCTTAAGGATATTTATTCTAGAGTTAGAAAAAAAAAATGCACAACTTAGATGTTGAGCTCATTTAACGACACAGGGACAGTGCAAATGTTCTGAAAAAAGAAATGTATTCGTTTTCCAATCATGGAAGTTTGATTTTTGGGCGCCTTATTGCTGTTGTTCCAAATTTATTGAGAAAAAATGTGACTTTAAAGTGTGGTATATTGATAAAAATCAAAAGGAACTGAAAAGAGGAAAACACTAGCTGTGACTTTCAACTCGACATTTATATATGTCGAGGACGTATTGTCAATTAACAATGATAATTTCCATTCTTATGTCGATACGATATATCCTGGTGAGCTTGAGATAAAAGACACCAGAGTCTGAAACATCTGTTTCGTATTTGGATATTTGACTTAAAAAAGACAAAAAAGACGTTAATGGTAATCTAACAATCAAGCTCTATGATAAACGTGATGACTTTAACTTTTCTATCGTCAACTTCCCTTAATTATGCAGCAATATACCTTCATCACCTGTATACGGAGTTTATATATTTCAGTTGATTCGATACGCAAGAGCATGCTCTATGCATGCATGAACAATTTCTTTAATATTTTAGTTTAATTTACAAATAGGTTAAGTATTGACAAACAGGTTGATGAAACGAGAATATCAGGACTCTCGTTTAAAGTCATCATTTCGTAAGTTCTATAGTCGATACAATGACCGATACAATGATACAATGACTGCTGATATTCTTGACTCTTGTTTCATCAATTTTACTAGAGCTTCGTTTTAAAAGTTGTTCATACGTAGAGCATGTTAACCGAGAAATATAAACCCTGTATGCAGTTGATAAATTTATTTTGATTGCAATAGTTAGAGAAGTTGACGATTGAAAAGTTGATGCCACTGAATTTTAAAAAAAAGAGACAATCTTTTGATTATTTTTCATATTTTTATTTTGAATTTTGGTGAATTCACATTTGATCAACACCACTTGAAGAATATAATAAATTAATCGTAATAATATAGTAAAGTACAATGTATTTCTTCAAAACAATTAATATATTGGTGAGGAGTAAAAGATAGGGACTTGTTTTGTACAATTTCCGGTTTCTGCAATTAACTAGACGCTGATTAGAAAAAAAGTGATTTGAACCCCATACCCCCACCCCCAAAATAACAAAAAAAGAAATAAAAAAAGAGACTGTAATCAGCCAAAAACAGGCGAATCCATTGTGTCAAAGGTAATAATTTCTGAGCATGTGAATTCATAATTTTTATCAATTTTATTTTGCTGATTTTTCTGTCATTTTATTTTCTTTTTTCATCATTTTTTTTTTGTTTTTTGTACGTAACATGGTGTATTATCCTTTGCAACCTTAACTTTATTCAATGATTTTTGATGGTGGAAAAGTTTTTTTAAAAAACAACTTCTATGATATATTGCTCCTGATTTGACATGGCTGAGTTTCTGAGGTTTCTCATTTTTTATGCTGTATAAGACAGAAAATGATTTTGACCATTGACCAATTAAAACTTACAAAGTAACATTCTGTGTACGCATTCTAGAACTGAACATCTTCAATTTCTTCCCATTCATTTAAATGAAATAAAAATTTTATACACACACATTTATATGAGTCAATGATGAATCTAAACACCTAGAAGTCAATATCCCAAATAATTCACCCGGATATACCTTCAAGAATATATCCACTTAAATCTTACATACACAAGAAAAATTCAAATATAAATGGACATGTCACTTGATGTAAAAAAGGGAGTGTATATATATGAAAGGTATCACGATTATGAAAGAGTGTTATATCCACATAGATAAGCAAACAATTTCAAATATAATTTAATTTAAAATCGATCAAATTTCATCAGATTTTTAAATAAAAGGGACACAGAATTCCAGGTGTTTTTCTAAAAATAACATAAGTAGCCTTACATTTATATGCGCTATGACACTTCGTACTCTATGGGTTAAATTTCATCACAAACAGAATTGAAATGTTGTTCGTATAAAAGTACTTTAACACTTTAAAGAAAACACCATATTTATAATTTTTTAATAAATTGAATCAAGTTAATATTGTGAGGAAAAACAACAAAAAATATGTTCATCAAGCAAACTGCAGAAGATTATTCGCTTAAAAATTGATATTCAATGAGGATTGGGCAACAGGCAAAGCATATGCACACTTTCTCCTTGTATAATAGGTAATGATAAAGATAATAATAAATAAGCTAATAATGAAAGATAAAGATTCACAACCAACTATTAACAATAAGTATTAATAAAAATATGAAAACCTCCTAAGTGTATATAATACAAATTATTTACACACTGTTCAAGCACTACCTGAGGATGCTTCCATATAAATATGATTAATTATGACTTTGTTATTCTCGAGAAGAAGATTTTTAAAGAATTTTCCTATATATTTCTATGTAAGACTATAAATATAAAAAAGTAAAAAAAAAAACACCCAACACTTTCAAAAGAGTATTTAATGTTACACTGCACTTAATTAAGTCTCTTAGTAGATTATTAAAAATGTCATAATTGTAATTATTGAAGGATGCACATATGAAAATCATCATTTAAAAAAATGTACATTTTAACCAAGTAGTGTTATCGAAGATAACAATGTAATAGGGTTATTTTATTCCAGACCGTTTTAGTGGTCAGATTAAGTACACTTCTTTCTTTCTGTAACAGTTTCAAAGCTATGTCCATTGCAGTGTTAATGATGTTGACATTGCAGCATAAATACTCCTGAGACAGTGTGTATTCGATTGCCATTGTCACGAGGACACTTCAGTTTATCCCCTCATTGATTTGTGAAAATGTAACCTACTCATAAAATTTCCTGGTCTGAACTGGGTCCACTTATACTAAATTTAGTTAGTTTTTAAAAAAAAATATTTGGCTCTCTTTAGTCATAGATATTGATTTACATACTTACTTCATTGTCATCCCTATTAATTAATATCGCTTAATTTTCTGTAATCTTAAAGCAGAGTGTTTACGTTATGAAAAATAAAATAATTTGAGTAAAAGCTAAATCTAAATGTCGTTTTTTTTCCCTAAAACTTCTTTACTATGGAAAAAATGAAAAGGATAAACATGACGAACACTGATCGAAAAAAATCTAAACAATACAAATCAGTGAAAAGTGCATAAACACGAACCATGAGTAGGATCGGATGGCTAGGAGTACTAAACATCCCTTGTCTATTCCCTCACATCCAGCTCTATGTATATATATATTGAACAAATTCTTTATAACGACCATAGAATTTAGAAAATATGAACATAGGAAATGCTAACTTTAAACAAGGTTGTTGAAATCCCTGCGACATCAGTTTATCAATCAGTAGCCTGCCTTGGTTTAGAAACCGATCATTTTCGAAACATGCACTTGAGAATAAGTTGGGAGATATTAACACCATATGTAGATGATAGCGGGGTAAGTAAAGTTGACTGACATTTCATTTATCATGCATGTATTTAATTTGTTAGTTCTTATCATCTATACTCAGAGTTACTTCCAAGTATGAAACAGATGTGGCAGAGTATGTGGTTCTTTATTTTCAAGTTCATTGGGATACAATGTATATCGAATTGACATATGAAAAAATGTAACTATTGTTTATTGATAGTACATCGTCGATATAACAAAATGTCAAGTTGAAAGTTATAGCAAGCGTTTTCTTCTTCTCATGGAGAAGTTTTTTTTTGTATTTCTGATTCACAGGAATATAAAAGAAGGTCAACTGATAAAGGACCACAATTAGTACCCATTGGAATTCCAACAATTTTTGAAAAAAATGGTATTTGAAGACTACATAAATGTTTGAATTAGGGAATCCAATATCCTTTTAATACGAATTCAAGAGTACTTGCAGATAGAATCAGTGATCTTTAACAAAGTTATTTTAATGATGACCATTCACAAGATAGGAACATTTCTGACTTCCGTTTTTATCGACAAAGCGGTTGCGTTTTACATTTTTGTAAATTGGAATAATGAAATAAAATAAATTTTAAAAATTGTAGCAATGCTTTCTTTATCACCATTTTCTTCATTTCCTGCTTATTCCGTCAGCAAAACACGATTATCCATTAAGATTAACTGTATGACAAAGTTGATTACAATAGCATAGTATTTAAATCGTCAAATATAAAAAAATAAAATACGACTGAAGTGCTTCAATCTTGTCAGAGTTGGAAAAATCCACTTAAACCACTATCATTAATTATTTGACTAGGTAGTATTTTGTTAGATAATTACAAATCACTTGTATCAACTTTAAATGAAATTTATGACTGATTTAACATAATCTTTCGAGAAGGTTTATATATTGTCTAGAAGTTAGATATCGCATGTACAGAATTGTTTCTGTGCTTTCATGAATGAACCTGCATGTTGAAAAGTTCTGAATGACTCACATGACCAAGATAAAACTTGAACTTTTATGAACTCTTTTAAGCTAAATAGTAACCTAAATGCTTGTGTGTATCCTTTTCCCCCACCCTTTCGAAAATTTAAATATTCAGCATCACTGTAAGTATATACTTTACTTAAAGCACTTTGAGAAGTATTGGTTTAAAAAAAATTGGTTTATCAATATTTACTTATTTATAAATCAAATAACTGGATTGCGGAAGGAAAATACTTAGAAATAACCAAGATAAAAAATATAGAATCTTATCTTACACAGTCATTACTGAAATTTCTTATTACATGTATCGACAAGGACAGATATCTAATTTTTCTTAAAACAAATATCAAATTAAAAATTTTGCTATTAACAATATCTTTGAACTTTAATTATGAAAGACATTTGAGACATCTAAAATAAATTCTTCAATAAATCTATAGAAATTTAGAATACGATCAAATGATTTTTCGATTATTCATTAACAAGAAATACACTATAAAATTATATTTGATATATACAATTCTATAGAAATTGAAAAATACAATCAAATGATTTTACGATTATTCATTACAAGACATACATTATAAAATCATATTCAAGCTGTGTTGGACATAAAAATATTCATAAACATTTTTAAAAATGTATGATTTAAACTTTGTAAAAACTAGTATTAAACGAAAAATGAAACAATGATTTTCTTTACTTTTAAATGTAATGCTTATAAGATTGATTCCTGATTATTGATCTCCCCTAAGCTTGTCTTTGCTATCATTGTTTAGAAAAATATTTGATTTATTATCATCTAAGAAATGATAATAATCACACACTACATGCTTTATCAAGTTTATGTTATAAGTGGATGGTTAATCTGAATGACATGTAACTTGACTAGATCGCCGGTATTACATAAAATTGAAAAATCGGACTCTGGTTGTTTATAATTTATTAGTACCTTGGTTGGGAAAAACACTATTTTTGAAAATAAATGATCAAACGGTCAGCTATGGCACATGTAGTAGTAAAGTTAAAAGCACTGTATGAATCTTTGTAAAAAATAATACGGATAAGGAAAACAAATCAATAAATATATGTACTTAAAAAAAACTCAAAACAATTAATCCATAAAAAAACAATTTAAAACTTAATAATAAATAATATCAATAATATTCTAAATTAACATCCAAATAAATTATATACTGTATGATAGCTAAAAACCGTGAGCTTTAATATAATGACTAATTGGGGTTTACCTCTTTTTAAAAACAACATGTAAACACTTATATATAAGTACGTGTAGATGTGTTCTTGCTTCCCGAAAGCTAATTGGAAATTTGACATGAATAACAATTCAATATACATGTATAGATAAAAATGTTCTTGAGTAGATCCTTTGAAAAGTCATCAGACCATAAGCCTATATATATTTTAAAATCTAATTGTAAGAAAGTTCAAAACATAGAATTGACAGAAAATAGGGATTTTGTACAAATAATTAAAAATAGTATAAAAATGACAATTACAACTTTCAGCTCCTGAACGAGAGGGTTCAATGGTCAATGGGTTATTTGAAAACCGTCGGGTTTGTCATCTTATGTCATATTTTCCAGAAACTACAACAGTGCTAGGGAAAGTATCTCAAACTCTTAGATTTGTCTCGAGCTGGTTGCCAAATACCGAATAAAAACAACACTGGCACCTTGAAAATGTTTAAAATACAGATGATTAATGTTGAAAACAGCTTAGATCAACAAAATAACTTACAATTTTTTACTTTGAAAATAAAATCTTTAATTTCTAACCATATTTAATCAGTATTAAAACACTGTATATAAAATAGATATTCATTTTCAGAGTATCTCTATATTTTAATAATAAAAATTACCATTGATTTTTTAATTACTGATGTATTACAGTATTAAAAATGCACAACAAAGGATTCCTAATTAAAGGAAATATGAGTGAAAACATTTGGCACTTAAAAAAATCCTATGAACAGTAGGTCAAGGAATGTGTAAAACTATATAACTAAAGGATTCTAAAATTTTCAAAAAAGAATGAACTGGACTTGAATGATTCACTAGAAATTAAAATTAACACGAAAATATTAATGTACATGCATATATACCGGGTATGACTGGCTTTGCAAAAAAACAAAAAACAAAATACATCACAAATACCCTGTCTAAAAAAAATTCATAGATCGGGATTTAACTTTTGCCATTAAAAGAATAGGAAAAAATAACAATTATTATATATATTATATTGCAAAGCTCAACGAAATATATAAATGATTACCATGATGAATAAATACAAATAAATCTTGCTGAAAACAACCTTTTACAATCATTTCACAACAGATTATTGAAATTGACTTCAAAGCTGTCGGAATCAAACAACCTAGCAATATTATGCTTTATGCTAGCTATCATAATGATGTTACTACTTTCAAACAGTGAATATTACTTTAATTAAATAATGACTTTTGAAAATACCCTCTCAAAATATAAAATAAGAGCTCTTATTATATCCTTGATACTTTCATTGTTACTTTAAAAAACCTGAACAGAAATTTGACAAGAAGGACAATGTAATAATGAGGACAAAATGCTCTTGGATCTAGTTAAAAAAATAAACAAATGCTCCATTATCATAAAAATTGCATTTGTATGTACAATTGATTCTAAAATCATAATTTGTAAATGACAAGAAACGCTTCCAAAATAAAACGAGAGGTTTAAATGTTCAGTGGGTAATTTGAAACCAGTCGGGTTTGTTATCCTCAAGATTCTTGTGGTCATTAATTCCGGAAATTAGAACTGTGCTCGGGAAGGTGCGTGGTCTTTGTGGGTCTTGGATTGGTCGAGCGCTGGTAGCTACGTACCGTATGACGAAACCACATCGTCGTCTTGATGACGTATTCGGCTCACTTCCATGTATGAGCAGCCCGTCATGGATAGACATTTGTCCTGCTTTGACAGGGCATGGCTGAGCTAATTTCACATCAATCAACTGGATAGGTATCGACTGGTTTGAACTCAGCAAATTTCCTCCAACGGTGCAATCCTCATGTTCTACCAGACCATTCTGGTGAGTTCCTAATTAGAAAGATAATATTGTCATCTTGTTAGTATTTCCGTATAGAATATGAAATATAAGTTGATATTCATTGCAAATAAAATGATATTACCTGGGATGACTATCATGCATCCATTTTCAACATCGGCATCGTCCAAGGCAAGCCAAGCTGTAACAACTCTACCCTCAATTCCCCAATATCTATAAAGAAGATATAAAGCTCTTTTCTGTTGATGTGAATACTGATCGTCTTAAATAGTTAACTCATGTATGTAAGATAAAGCAGCTGAGATTACCTGTGTCAAAGGGTAATTTTAAATTTTCAATTTAACTGAAAGAACTTGAGTTTATATTGCTTCATGACGTGCTCTATTCTAATGTCACTATAGTTCACAAGGTTCTTATATCTATACTAGTATTTGTGATCTGGTGCGGTAAATCTTTCCGAAGCATCCAGGAATATACTATGTAACAATAAACATTGTCATACCTTCACGTTTTGTTTGCCTAATGTTCCTAAACCTTTTCACTCATATTTTAAAGCCACAACTTCCCATAGGCTGCAATTCGAATCTTTTCTCGGTATTAAGAGTCTTTTTTCAGCGAGGGACTTTTTTTTCGTATCATCACTTACTGCAACACGGGAACTTGGTATATACACGGTCTCATCCAAAGGACCGATCTTCAGTCCCCCATTAGGATAAGAACCCGCCACGTAAGGATCAACTCCTTACTCTTGGGCTCTAGACCCTAGGACTCTTTCCATTGCGCCACTTTGGCGACCAGAACAACATACCAGTAAATGTATCTATAGCATTACTTACTTCATATCTTGATGCCAGGCCACAAATGCTGAATCTTGACCATCAGAAGACATTTCTTTGTCGGGATATTTACAGATAAATCTGGAATCCAGCAGGATGATATTTGGTCCTAGGATTTCTCTCATCGGTTTCAGTAGATTTGGGTGTGTGGCGACTTGTAGCACCCACTGATGCTTAACGTGGATGTTGTGAAATGAATATTGAGATGCCTTCTTTCCTATAATAGAACAGTGAATAAGGTATGATTTATTTAAATCATTCTTGGAACAAAATTCGGTTTCCTAATGAATATAAAATAACTCTTTGAGGACATGCATAGTAAGAATGGCCATTACTGGTTTTTAGCATGAATGATAAATTGTATCATTCCCTTTCAGGAGACATGAATAAACTTTTTTATCACATCAATTATCTCTTTTTTTTAAAATAAAAAATAAAGACAAATTTAACAGAAGAAATCCGGTTACCTGCCTCCCTTTCTAACTCATCAAAATTTTCTTGGAGTCGCTGAGTCTCAAATTTATCGAGAACGTCGACACAGGGAATGAAGCCATCCCTATTGTATTGCGAGAGGTAATCAACAGACATAGTGTTTTACCCTGAAATAGTCAGTATGGTTACGAGACGTAGCCTGCACCTTCCCTCATTTAGAGAAACCTCTTTATATACTGTAGATCCCGATATTAAATGTTTTCGTTGTCATAGTCATGGGAATGACTTCAGTATTTTCTATGAATACGAGTGGTTAGTCCATATCATCCAGGAAGAAGATAAATCACTGTTTATAAATCGAAAGGGAAAACCCAAAGATTGGAAATATCCTGAAGTCTGAATGAATTAAAGATTGTTATATATTTACTGGTAACTGTTCAAAATTGAAATAGTTATGTTGATTGCATTTACATAGCGAAACATACTTGTTACACTTCTACGTCCAAAGTAAAGGGCTCAGACATTCTATTATCATCCTTAGGTTCGCCAACAAAATACTTCAAAAGTTTCTTCTTGCTGTTCTTGTATGATTCTTCCTTGCTACATTACAGCCTTAAAATGTTATATATGTTACAACAATGATTTCTTCCTCAGTCTCTTGATGCGCCAAATGGTATGTCCTAAGTATTTTCTAAAATGGTAGATAGTAGATAGTTATTATAAATAGTAGAAGATATTTATAGTAACTAAAACTAGTACTGTCCTTTCTTTCTCTCCAGGACCCATTATTTCCTGCCAATAATCACTAGCCAACTATATTTGTTTCCTCCGGGAGTCTAAAGCGTATTAGCCCATTCTTGGTAAAAAGGTTGAATTCTTTCAACAATGCCTTATTAAGCTTACCATAGTCAATGTACAATAGATTGCTTCCATATTCTAGGTCACGAGTACAATTGATAAAGTCAAAACTCTAGCTGATGGTTCAACATTTCTTGCAATTAGAAGTTTGCATTCTACCCTTGCTGCCTAATTTGTCTACTTTGTTGGTCGGTCACCACTGTGCTTGATTTTTTTTGCAATGCACTATTATTCTAAGCTTGCTCAGTGTATGCTCTAAAGTACACATGAACGTACATGTATTTTTTGTTTTGGGGGTCAGAATCTTGGTCGTATAAATGTTTTAAATATGCGTAATGCTTATGTTTGTAGCTGATCTAAATTAGTATTCTTGGTCTGTAGTACCCATACACTTGGCTCCGGATCGGCTGTAGTTCCAGAAGTTACCCTTTTACATTTTTAGTTCATCACTAACATTCATGACATGAGTTAACATTTTTCCATCTCTAGGTTCCACGATACATTTGCCAACCAGTAGACCTGTATACTGTTAATGGGTTATGATTTGTTTCTCTTTAAGGAGTTCTTTCTCAAAATTCAACTTTATCTTCTAAGTTCTATATTTTTTCCTAGATTCAAATCTGAATGGTATACCTTCTGGAATCACAAGATTGCTGTTTTGTCATTCGCAAGCTACTATGGTTTGGAGATAAGTTAGATCTCATCACTATCTGATTACACTTTTCGAGATTGATAACTAATGTCAACAAATGACTTATTTTAAAATCAACAAACACTTGTTCATGAATATTATTTCAACCCGATTTTTCTATTTTCTTCTATATTTGTACCTTTACACTTCCGCTCATTATTCATCCAATAGATTCCAACCATTTAAAATATGAACATTCTCAGACTAACTTCAAAAAGGTAAGGGAGCTCAATGGGTAAAAAAAGAAGTAGCAAAATGCATTCAAAAAGTACTGGGGTTTTCAAGTAATCCTATCCTCCTTAGGTCATCCATATCACAAGGTTAAAACTTTTTAAACATTAATTTGGAAAAGGGATATCCGGGATGGCGGGCTGGGGATTCCAGGTTACCTCCACAACAGGGGATCAATCATTAATGCCTATACGACTCTTTTAATTTATAACTAGTTTAAAAAAAATCTTGCGTGTCTCGCATATATCAAATTTATTAGGAAATCAATCTTTATAAAAGAGGTTTTACGACAACATTAGAGAAATATCTCTTTTGAAAAATGTGTAAAACAATTTGACTTTACTCAGGCATTATCTCACCGTTAACCTTTCCACTAGTGTGTCTTTCAAAGTTACGAGTAATTTTTTTCCTGCAACTAATGAAAGAGATAAAGAGCTGTTAGTTTATAATGTAATTCAAACCAATCTGCAGATTTAAATTCCCATTTATTTTGTATGACAGGCGAAGGATAGAAATTCTTAAAGTAAAACATTTCGTCGTCATAAGAAGAATTAAGAATTTTGTATGAAAAAGGCTATAACATTTCAGATTGGGGGCGTCTCTTATAAAATTCAATTAAAGTGAGCAGACTTTTTTTAAAATGTCCTTTCTCACAAGATTTTGATATTAGTATTTACGGAAAAGAACTGATGAGTTATGTTTTGACTTCATTGTTTATTAAAAGGTTACGATCAAGTGAAGCCAAACGATCACATGCTTGGTTAAGTGGTCGGGGGTAAGAGTTTGGAAGTGAGCAAATGTCTTCCTTGTTTGCTATAAATATCCTGGAGGTAAGTCGATTTCGGAAATCTGTCACATGTCTGTTTTTATATAAAAACCACCGACAAACTAACTTTCGATTAATCGTGCGAACCACATCCAAGATGACGGTATGTAAAACTGTTTCATTCATACTTATCGTTAAATCTCCAATATCGTACCTTAATTGAAATGTTGATATTGAATTGATTTTAAAATAGAGCTCAACGCATATTGGAAAATTGGTACGACAACCGTGCTTTGGTCTCAAAGTACTAAGAAGAGCCGTGCACCAACGAGCCGAAGCACAAAGTAAGCTCTTTCTATCTTGTTTTCTCAAATTCAAATAGATTCATATACAAAATTTTGATAATTTTTTTTACTACATAAGGTTAAAATCGACAATTTGTTTAAGTAAAAAAAAAACCAAAACAGCACCTATTAGATATTCATTTGCAAAGAGGATCCTTCGTTAAAAATTTAAAACTTAAAGCAGATAAGCATAGACCAGTCATACTTGTATTAATTCTTAAGTCTTGGTCCACAATTCACAGTAAGAAGTTAACAGTTTTAAATTTAAAATAAATACCTTCCAGAGACTTTTGTTTTACTTCGTAGTAGCTGTGTATTGTGCTATTTTTTGTTGTCTTTTCCTTTATCAAGAAACAGCGCCAAGAAATAGCACTAAATTACATAATTTCTGTCATATGAAAATAAAGAACCTGATATACACGGAAACGATTTAAATATATACGGAAATTATGCATATACAGTGTATAATAATATTTTCTTTCAATCTAATTTTCATCTGTCAAACATACCATATATATAAATATCCTCCTTACACTGGCGAGGTAAAGTTTGACATCCTTTTCCTATCATGATGTATTGTCTCCCAAATTTCTGGAGCTACCAATTATACGTCACGTTTTTTAGTTTTCCTAAAGCATGCTAAATGCTTTCTTTGTAAGCATTTCTCAATTTTAAAAGTTCATTTACCATATTTTTAGGTATCACTTCTTTAAAGTCATGTACTCTGACTGTAAAAGACTTGTTTACCCATATGTCCCTTTAAACTTCTTGATTTTTCTTACTGATACCCCGCAATTATATCGTAAAACTCTCTTGTGTCTAAGGCACGAAATTAAGTCTCTGGTAAAAGATTAATATTCTCCATTAATATTCCTTTTAATTGTTTTAAAAAAGACCCATGACAAAATTAAGACAAATGTCAGTTTACACCTGGAAATAGTCGACTGTCGTTAGTATTATTGACTTTTTCTGTTCTTGTTTGAAGCTGATAATAAATGTAAGAAAAGAAAACTTAATTGTGAATTCACCCTTTTAATTTTTTAATTCAAATTATGTTTTTTCTGACAGTTCAAGTTCAAAGTGTTCCAGAGACTTCGTTGTCATCTTGGACAGCCCAACATGTCTCTAATTTTTCAACAAAACATCTTTCTGACCGTGTAAAATCTCGAAGTAAAAGAATGATACTGGACATTCTTGGGGTCGGCCTGATCGGATCAACGACTGTGTTCTCCGCAGATTTGCAGCATTTTGTAGAAGTTACAGACAGGATCAGCACTAGTGAACCAGCGCTGATATGGGGCACAAACGACAGAAGAACTTCACCAGCTATGGCAGCCTACATCAACGGATCGAACTGTCATTCGATGGATTTCGACGATACTTGGCACCCCGCTACTCACCCCAGTAGTCCTATTTTGCCGACCTTGCTTGCCTTGGCCGACTTTCTTCCTGAAAAGTACAAACCGTCGTTGGAAGATATTTTAGTTGCTTTCAACTGCGGGGTTCAAATCCAAGGAGTTTTACTAAGATGTTCATCCCAATCCAAAAATATTCCAAATAGGTAAATAAGTCCTTTCTGTTTGTTTTGATATCTATTTTCCCCTTCACTACAGCAGAACCGTATCCCGATAAAGCATCATTCACTAATGAAGGTTTAATTTATTCTTTGTTATTATTTCAGGCTACATCCACCAGCCATTGTAGGGGTTATGGGAAGTGCTGCTGCCTCAGCCAATCTTCTTGGACTAGGACCAAAGAAATGTCTCCATTCTCTTGCAATTGCCGCTTCATTCGCTGGAGCACCTATGGCAAATGCTGGAACGCTTACTAAACCACTCCACGCTGGAAAGTCAGCCCGAAGTGGGTTGGAGGCAGCCCTTCTTGCCGATAAGGACTTTGAGGGAAACAAAAATATTCTTGACATGGAATCGGGATTTGGAGCTTTCTTCACAGACTACGACCCAGTTTCCCTTTTACAAGAAGTGCAGGTATCTGAAAATCTGATTCTTCACGATCAAGATATAGCCATCAAAAGTTACCCATGCCATCTTGGGATGCATTGGGCGATTGATGCCTCACTTCAAGTCCGAAAGCAAATAACAGAGTATTTTGGAGAATTAGATGCAGGTTTTGTTAAATCTATAGAAATCTTTGCTCCAAAATCAAAATATATTAACAGACCTGTTCCGATAACAGAACACGAAGCGAGACATTCATTTCAATTCACTGCCTGCTCGGCTCTAATTGATGGCCATGTTTCCCCCGCCACATTTAAATTTCAAAATATTGAACAGGAAAGAAAAACCCTGTATACTTTACTTCGGAAAACGACCATTATTAATCCAAGTGACAATATGCCGTGCTTTGACACCATGTATGTAGACGTTTTGGTTACACTGAAAAATGGAGCGAAATTTAGTGCCCGATGCAGCGAACCTTATGGACACTGGAGAAATCCCATGAAAGATGTTGACGTGAAGAAAAAGTTTATGGAAAACTCTAGTCTGCTTCCGAAATCCCAACAGGAAAAAATTATAAAACTTATTAGTCAAATGTCGGCAAAGAAGTCCAACGAACTGTCACATTTACTGAGCTTGTGAACAGGGTTTCTCTCACAGAGACAGATTATAATGTGGTTGTGAAAACTTTTACTGAAAAATTGAAGATTGTTTCACATATGCAATAGAATGTTTATTACTACTTTTTCAGCAATCACTATTAATTCTTTCAATTTTGATTTGTATGATATTTGAAGCAATAAATAAAACAAAATTATTTTACTTTCGTTATTTATCAGGTATGCATGTCCTATGGAAGTAACCTTTCTGTTCAAATCATTTTGGAATATTAAGTTTTTTTTATGAATTAAGAAATGAACGAACGCAGATATTCATAATTCATAGAATGGTGTCTTTCTTAATGTAAGGAATGGAGGTATTTCAAGCGTTGTAACACGAATTATTTAGAGATATCTTTCATTATCATAATCTTTTACGTTACATATTATCATATCATTATCATAATCTTTTACATTAATCCATGCCACCGAATTGAGAAATTTTGATTTTATTTACAAGAGAGATATCTCTTTAAGCGAGAGAGATATCTATAAAAGTTAGAGAGATATCTCTTTAACAAGGTTAAAATAGATATCTTTTTTAGTTAGAGATATTTCGCTTTAAAAGAGATATATCTTTCTAAGCTAAAGAGATATCTCTTTTCCAGTCATCCTTTAAATAAAAAAATTAATTCTCCCTTTAAACGAAAGCGAAACAGGAAGTAAAGTCTCTGGAATAATTTTGCTGTTAGAAGTATAAAAAAAAATGAGCATGCAATACCCAGAATAATATATGCACTTTGTGGACAAAAATGCTATAAATCACTTGTTTGAAACAATTAATAATAATGGCAACTTCCTTCATAAAAATGCTAAAAGTTTAATATTCAGGAAAACGAAAGTAAGCATAAAATCTCAAATGCAATGGACCGAATTTTCTCAGCTTATGAAATAATTAACTATTACTCATTTGAAATCTACTGTAGACAACACTGAATTACTTTTCATGTTTAGTAAAGCTTTAATAATGCAGAATATCGCGAATACGTCGAAATCTAAAAATACTTAAAAATACTTCCGTGAATAAAAAACTTACTTCCGGTAAAGGGAGAAGTCATTTCAAATGGAATTTAAATAAAAATAATAATAGAGCTATCTCTTTGCAATCAAGAGATATCTCTTTTTGCTTTAGAGATATCTCTTTTAGACACTTTTGAAAGATATCTCTTTCACTTTGAGAGATATCTCTTATAATAAACCAAGAGAGATATCTCTTTTACTTTAAGAGAAATCTCTTTATCTTGGAAAGATATCTCCAAAAGTAAAAGGGATATCTCTCTAGATGAAAGAGATAACTCTTTAACGTTCATAAATATTTCTTTTCACGAAAGAGATATCTCTAAAGGAGAAAGAGATATCTCTCTCTTATGAAAAGAGATATCTCTGTAAGTATAAAAGATATCTCACTAAGTTTGAGAGATATCTCTTTCTAAAAGAGATATCTATTTCTCATAGAGATATCTCTTTAAGTTGGAGATATTTCTAGTTTATAAGAGATATCTCTCTAAAATGACAGAGATCTCTGTAATATTAAGATAAATTTTGTTATACGAATCCCCGTCGACAGTATCTATGCAGTCTTTGAAAACCAGATTTTTCAGCAATTTGTTGGATCCGATGGAAAAAATTATGCTCCTTTATACGCCGACTTGATTTTATATTCCTATGAAGCAGATTCTAGATCTATGCGAAAACTCTTGCTTTGGCCATCATCTCAAAATAATGATATGCAACAAATAAATTTAGCAAATGGTTTTCATAATTGAGAGTCTTTGGCTTCAATTTAACATTAGGAAATCAAATCCTACATTATTGGCTAAGGCAAACGGGTACACCTTATGGACAATTATCTAAGTCTACAAAATACTGAAATTTATTCAAAATATTTGTAGAATCAACAAAGTATGTTACTTCACCATAAAGTGAAAAATTAATGAAAGAAGACATGGGATCCCATTTTTTAATAGATAGATTCAGAAAAAAATTCACATCCTAAATTGGGAAGGGCACACACATTTGAATGTACTGATATGAACTTTTATCAGGGCTGTAACTAAACACAAAGTCCGGTCAAGATAGTGGACATTTCTGTACTGCCACCCGACTAGGAAGTTGGAGAAATGTTTATGTTTCGTTCATGACATTTACTTTTGTTCTCAGACAAAGGTACCTAGTTCCTTTCGTGGAATCTGTCAAAAATGACTCAGAGAAGGGGGTTTCCGATTAAAAACACTGAGGCAACAGAGGAATATCGTCGATTTGCCCACAAAGCCGAATTTTGAGACTGAGACTAAGTTTAAACATAGAAAATATATAACTCTTCTTTGTGAATCATCCTTAAATGTAATATTTTGAAAGAAAGATGTATTTTTTGCTTTGAGTCCTGTTATATAATGGAAAACATTTGCAACTATCAATATTAATAAATATCCCTACCAGATTAATGAGAACAGAATGCAACCTCTTAAAAAATCATTAATTGTTTTTATTTCGAATTCTTTATTTAGTTTATTTATCATATTTCTTATTTCGATGAATTATATAATGAATTGTCAAGTTACATGTCATCAGAATTATAAAAGTTCAGCTTAACAAAATATTTATATTTTTATACTAATGATTTATAGTACATTAAGAGTAAATGACATATCATTATAGTTTGTTTAATCAAAATTTATCAATGTTTTGTTACAGGTAAAGGCTTGGTTGTTTGGTTGAATGTACACTGTACATGTATACACATAAACATTAATCTTGATTATAACTTCATTCACAAAAAGGGAAAATTATACATACGCTTTCATATTGGTATAAAATATTTGTGAGTGTGTGTATGAGAGATGGGAGTGTTTACAGGATCTTTTATTTGAACGAATTGGAATAATAGGTTATAAAAATAATAAATTACAAAAAAAAACTTTTACCCCCCTTTAGTTTCTTTTATTTAAACATTTTAAAATTATCATTTGCAATATGAAGGAACCCCAAAAGACTAAATTATCAACTGATAGACAAACATCACGCCACAAGCTAACCGAGACATTTGTAATAATTACTGAATAAAGATCTTCCTCATTGTCGAAATTCTGAGACCGGGAGTGTATCACATTACAGTGTATGTCATTAATGAAACTCCTGATAATATAAATTATAACATTCATGAAACTCCTGATAATGTAAATTATGTCATTCATGAAACTCCTGATAATATAAATCAAATGTTCAACCAAATTATTATTAAGTGTGCTTATTGTGTTCATATAAAAAAAAAATAATTTTGAAATATTGTCAAAACTCAACATAGCTGATATAAATAGGATCATTTTTCTAATCCTTCTTTTGTTGCTAACTTTGAAAATTATAATCAACCACGCCCTAAAAAAGCTTGCAAAAGACAGTTAATCTAACAAGCTAAATCTTCTATCTGAGTAAAAAATTGATACCTTTTCATGTTTAAGAACAATTTCTATTAATGAGCTGCTTTTTTCAAACTTCTGGAACAACCAATGACGAGTCATGTATTTACAAAATGCTTTTAATGTTCTTTAATCACGCTGATGGTTTCTATGCAAGAATTTCTAAAATCAAAAGTTAATAAGAAAAAAATAAACTTTTAAAGTCACGTACTCTAGCTGACTGTAAAATTGTGTTTCTCGATTCTTCGTTCTACGGTTTAAATGTCCCTTTAACTGTTGAACGTTTTTATTCCTTATAAAACTGATACTCTTTCTATGTCTTAAAGATAAAATATTATTCATCTGGTACAAGGCGGATCGAATCACTGTCTGTTTTTTATATACATATCTCACTGATAATTGTTCAAAGCCATGGATATTCTTTTGAGTAAATGTAAAAGAGACCCTTTGCAAAATTACACAGTTCTCAGTTTACTTGGAAATATACCGCTTTTATCAACATTGTTGCATTTTTTTTCATTTTAGTTTAAAGTTGACGATAAATGTATTATAATCAAATGTAACTCAAAGTTTCATCAAAGGTCAACATGTCCAAAATTTATTTTTACAATAGCTCCAAAACTATGTGGTTTATAAAGTTAGAACTTTTACAATTTATAAATATATCATTGATTAACAGATAGAAAGTATCACTTGATAATGATTATTTTCAAAATATTTATTGAGAAAAATTCTTTTTAAAAATGTATATGTTTCCTTTAAATGCGGCTAATTTATTCCGTACTTTTAGCAAAAGACATCATTACAGAAACAATATATGTTTATAAATGAAGGGCAAGTTGGACTTCGATGGTCTCTAGAAAGTTGCTTTCCCTCTAAATTTTTCCCAAATGTTAAGATGTGAAACCGAAAGTTCATTGCAAATGGCGGACTTTATAGAAATCTTGTCTTTACACATGCCATGCTTTCAAAAGCAGCCTTTCGGATACCAGTCACGTCCAATTTGCCCTTCATTGATCAACATACATAATTTCTGTAATGATGGTTTTCATGAAAAAGTACAGAATTAAGCAGGTGCATTTCTTTAACTAGATGCTGTCATGAGACAGTAATACCCGCACTAAGGTGTTTGCCTCTAAATACACGCTCCTACATATTGGGCGGCTTTCCACAGAAATAGTCCAAATAATTCTATAATTTACATGTATTCATCAAATAGAGTATGAAATTCTCAGACCCAGTGACCTATAACTCAAAACCTCTTATATTTACTTTATACATGCTTAATTCATTATATACCAGTATGAATTTTATTAATGATGTAAATTCATGCACGGATCTGTCGGGGGGGGGGGGGGGGGGGGGGGGGGGCCC
>PRKT01000101.1:250983-281812 GCA_003671525.1 Saccostrea glomerata | reverse complement strand
GACAGACGGACGGACGGACGGACATGAGTAACAACAATATACCCGAACTTTCTTTAGAAAGTGCGGGTATAAAAATATGCAATTTTTAAAATATATTTTCTCAAATATATATCTTTAACATATTTGATTTGAGTGATACTTTCTATCTGTTAATCAATGATATATTTAAAAACTGTAAAAGTTTTAACTTAATAAACCACATAGTTTTGAAGCTATTGTAAAAATAAATTTTTGGACATGTTGATCTTTGATGAAACCTTAATCGTGAATTAACTCTTTGTAATTTTAATAATAAGAATAATATTGGACATTCTTAGGGTCGACGACTATGTTCTTTAAATTTTTAGCTCTACTGGTCAGAGACCAAAGGAGCTTATGCGATAGTAATGCGTCCGTCGTCCTTCCGTCCGTCTGTCTGTAAACAATTTCTAAAAATGCTACTCCTCCTACAGTTTTGGTCTGATTTCAATATAACTTGGCACACAAGTAGACTACACTAAGATACATAATTTAGTGCATCGGTTTTTGATTTCAATTAACGGTGTTGCCATGGTTATTAAAAATAAAAATTTCTGTGAAATCCCTTAAAAACACTACTTCGACTACAATTTTGGTCTGATTTCATTATAACTTGGCACACAAGTAGACTACACTAAGATAAATAATTTAGTGCATCGGTTTTTTATTTCGATTAACGGTGTTGCCAAGGTTACTAAAAAAAAGAAATTTCTTGAAACTTTTTTTAAAACGCTACTCCTCCTACATTTTTGGTCTGATTTTGATATAAATTGGCACACAAGCAGACTACACTAAGAAACAATTTTGTGCATCGGTTTTTGATTTTGATGAACGGTTTTGCCATGGTTACTATGAATAGAAATTGCTGTGAAATTTGTTTAAAATGCTACACATCCCACAGTTTTGGTCTGATTTCAATATAATTTGGCACACAAGTAGACTTCACTACAAAACATTAACTGTTTCAGATAACTGAAAGGTACTTGGACACAGATTTGAAGTGAAAATTTTCTGTATTACATCACGAAATATATATGTTAATAGCATTTCACACAAAAATTAATTAAAAATCTTATTTCATTTAAAAGTAATTAAAATTTCAAATTTTTTGGCGGGTTTGATTGACACTTCCTAGCTCTTTCACAAATTTATCTTTGTTCTTAATCCTTAGGAAAAGTGGCAATCTTGAAAGTTTGTTCATAATATTTACTGTTGCACTCACACAAAGGTAGCTAGTTCCTTTCGTGGAATCTTTCAAAACTGATTCAGAGAAGGGGATTTCCGATTAAAAACACCGAGATAACAAAGAAATCTCGTCAATTGCCCACATGGCTGAACTATAAGACTATGCATAAGTTTTAACATTCCATTTCTATAACTCTTCTTTGCAAATCAGCCTCTAATGTGATATTTTAAAAGAAATAAGTATTTTTTTTGTGTTTGGTTCTCTTTATACAATGAAAATGTTTTGCAACTGTAAATAAAAGTAAATATTCATACAAGATTAAAGAAAAAAGAATGCAACCTATTTAAAAAAAATCGTTAATTGTTGAAGTTTTTATTACGAATTCTTTACTTTGTTTTTTTTGGTCATATTCCTTATTTCGATAAATACTACAATGAATTGTCAAGTTACATGTCAACGGAATTTAAAAAATTCAGCTTAATTAAATATCTATATTTTTATACTTATAATTTATAGTACATTAATAGTACATGACATGTCTAAATAGTTTGTTTAAGCCAAATTTAGCAATGCTTTGTTACGGAAAAAGGCTCAAAGTGGTTTTTTTTTGGTTGAATGAACAATGTACATATACATGTTTACACATATTTGTATAGAATATATGTGAGTGTGTTATGAGAGATGGGAATGTGTACAGGATCTTTTATTTAATGGAATAATTGGTCATTAAGTAACAGTATCAATCACTAGCGCCAAAAATAATAAATTACAAAAAGAACTGTTACCCCGTCTCTAGTTTATTTTATTTAGCTATATTTTAAAATTATCATTTGCAATATGAAGGAGCCCCAAAAGTCTTAATCATGAATTGATAGACAAACATCACGCCACTAGCTAACCGAGATACTTGTTATAATTCCAGAACAAAGATCTTCCTCATTGTCGAAACCGAAACCGGGAGTGTATCGCATTATGTGACTCAGGGAACTCCTGATAATATTGTATAAATTAAAATTTGGTCGTGGATAAGACAACCAAAAAAAGTGTTCATTAAAGATATAAATCATTTTTGAAGTAATGTTAAAATAACATAGCTAATATAAATATGATTTTTTCAATCTTTTTTTTGTTGCTAACTTTGAAAATAACAACCAACCAAGCTCTAAAAATGTTTGCAAAAGTCTTGAAAGCTCCATCTTCTATCAGAGGAAAATATTGAGACCTCATTCATGTTTAACAGCAATTTCTTTTAATGACCTGCTTTTTTCAAACTTCTGGAACTACCACCGACGAGTAATGTTTTTCAGAATACTTTTAATGTACTTTAATCATATTGATGGTTTCTGTGCAAGAATTCTCAAATTGAAAGTTGATTAAAAAAAACAACTTTAAAGTCACGTACTCTAGCTGACTGTAAGATCGTGTTTCTCGTTTTTCGTTCTTCTGCGGTTTAAATGTCCCTTTAACTGTTAAACGTCTTTATTCATCTTTATGTTCCTTAGTTCTCCTGCCGAATGACTGAGCTTGTATTTTGTTAAAAGCAGGCAAAAACAAATAACATTATGTAGAAGTGAAATATGTGAATTATTAAAGTAAATGACGAAAGAAGTAAAACACAGTTAACAAAATGGGGGTCAGAAAAAGGGGACTCAAATAAAGAGTATTACACATCTTAGGCAAAATATTGCACAATCTGCCCCAAGCACCATAAGGACATATAGTAACATGATGTACATAGGAAAAAAGGGGATCAGCCAGACTACAATACTAATTCAAACCCTGTAATCTTTCACAGTGTACATTATTCATGCATTTCAAGTTGATCCCCTTATAAACATCATAAGACTCAAAGAACTTATTCAAAATGCCCTCAACTGATGGCAGTCTTGATACTGATACCCCTCAAATATCGGGGAACTTCCTTGTGTCTTAATGCGCGAAGTTAAATTCCTTGGTACAAGGTGGACCGGGTCGCTGTCTGTGTTTTATGTACATAACGTACTGATACTTGTTCAAAGCCATGGATATTCTTTTTGAATAAATATAAAAGAGACCCTTAGCCAAATTTAAAGTTGACGATAAATGTATTATAACCCAATGTAACTTAACTGTAAATTCACTCTTTGTATTTTTCAAAAACAAATTTAATTTTTATAGGACACTTTAAGGTCGAATTCAAAGTGATTGAGGGATTTCTTTATTATCTTTGACTTGCCAAATTGACTTTAATTTTTCCACAAAAAAGTAAAGAATAATATTGGACTTTCTTGGAGTCGGCCTGATCGGCTACACGACTGTGATCACCACTGATCCGCAGCATCTTTGTAGAGGTCACAGGATGAACAGTCACAAAAACAGAGAATCTTTGCCTGCAATGGCGGCCTACATCAACGGATTCAATTGTAGACACATAGAACCCTACAACTTTCCCAGTAGTTCTATTTTGCCGACCTTCTCCTAAGTGCAATCTCTCTGCTGCCTCATCCATACATCTTAACTAGCTTCAAAGAAATGTCTCCATTCTCTTGCAATCGCCGCTTTATTTGCTGGAGCACCTATGGCTAATGCTGAAATACTCATTAAACCGTTTAACACTGGAGAGTAAATCCTAAGTGGGTTGGAGGCAGCCCTTCTATCTGATAAAGACTTTAAAAGAAACAAAAATATTCTTGAATTCTTGACATGGAATCGTGATTTGGATCTTTTTCCCAGACTACGATTCAATTTCCTTTTAACAAGATGTACAGATATTTGAAAATCTTATTCTTCACGATCAAGATGTAGCCATCAAAATTTGCTCTTGTCATCTTTGGATACATTATACGATTGATGCCTCACTTGGAAGTCCGAGAGCACATAAGAGAGAATTATTGAGAAGCAGGTGCAGATTAATGAACTTTAATATAAATTAAATACAGTATACTGTATTTAATTTATATTAAAGTTCATTATTTTTAAAGCACAAATGTCTCTTGGGGGAATAACCTTTCTCTTTCTCTTTCTTTTGCAATATTTAGTTTAGGTTTTTTATATAAACTACGACATGAATAATCGCAAATATTTATAAATCTGTTCTGAAGAGATTTATGTCTTTATTTATTTAGGTAATGACGCTATTGCAAGCTTTATTTTGGTATATATATATTTTTTAATATAAACTAACACATGAATTTTCGCAAATATTTATAAAGCAGTGTTGAAGTGCTATATTTGTATAGGCAATGACGCTATTGCAAGCTTTATGAAACAAAGTATTAAAAAATAATCTCATGTTTTAGTGACATAAACTTTTTCATCAATTAATATTCCATGCAACTGATGGTTTGAGAATTTATGAAGGGTTGATTAGTTGTGATATAGATTTTTTTCTCGATAATTTTCTTTAGTTTAGTTTTTGTTATTAAATGGTACTTTTTATCTGTTAATCAACGATATATTTATAAAATGTGAAAATTACAACTTTTAATCTTTTCAATCTTTTAAATTTTTATGGAAGATTTTTAAAGTTAGATATGTCAAAAGTCAGTTTTTTTACTTAGTTCTTTCAATAATGTAGCTTACATAGTGATATGGGGGATTGTTTCTTACCCAAAACCCGAGAACATATACTACTTTAAATATATTTAGAATCAATAAAATATATAATTTAACAATTCAGTACAAAACACTGAAAGAAGAACTGAAATGTCATTTTCTATAGATACTATAAAAGGTACAGAAAACAATTTTCACATCCTGAATTAGGAAGAGCAAACACATTTTTATTGTACTGATATGAATATTTATCGATACTGTAACTAACTACAAATTCCAGTCAAGATAGAGAATATTTTCTGTACTGGCAACCGACTAGGAAGTTATAGAGAAATGTTTATGATTCGTTGAAGATACTTTTGCGCTCAAACAAACGTACCTAGTTTCTTATATGGAATCTTATCACACGTGAAACGTACTCAGAAATGGGGATTTCCAATTTAAAACATCAGAACAACATTTATGTAGAATATATTCGATTCTCCCACGAAGCTAAATTGTAGGACTGAGCCAAAAGTTCAAACATTCTAAATATGTAGCCCTTCCTGTAAAGCACCCTTAAGTGTAATATTTTAAAAGAAACAAATTATTTTTGGGGTTTTGTTCACCCTACAAATAAATATTCATTTATGCCTTATGAGAACAGAATGCAACTTTTAAAAAATATCCGTAAATTGTTCAAGAATTACAAATTTTTTGTTTTATTCATTTGACGCAATGAATTCTCAAATTATATTTCAACATATTTTAAAGTTTATGTTATACAATATATTCAGTTTGTAATACTTATTTATTTATAATACGAAATATGTTTTCATAGTTTGTTTTTTGTAAAATTTAACCATCATATGATACGTCAACTTTTTTGATTAAAGGTACATTTACACTGTATTAACATATATTTTAACATTAAATATTTACATTAAACATGTTTTTGCATTAAAAACGTGAATCATTAGGGCATTCAAAAGACCATAACATGAACATGGGGTTTAAAGATTACGTTTTATTTTGACGTAACGAACGTCGGACGCCATGAAAGTGCAACGTCAGAAGCAAAATTCAAATATCACGCTTACTTTTGAACAGAAACTGTTGCACTGGCTCTACTAAAAACTGGAACTTACCCGAACGATAATACAGGACTTTTGAAATATAAATCACCTTTGCTTTGAAAGGCAACATGAATTAAAATTGAAATATAAGTAATGAATCATTATTTTTTTTAAAGATTTAGTATCATAACTGCAACAGTGTGTGCAAACAAATTTTCAGAGCGTGCAGTTGTAAGATTATAAATCATTTAAATAATAAGGATTCATTGCTTAATTACAACAAATCTGCATTCACAACAGAAAAAAAAATCATTTTATCGGATTGGTTAAAAATATGAGAGAGAGAGAGAGAGAGAGAGAGAGAGAGAGAGAGAGAGAGAGAGGCATTTATTTTAACAGAAAAGAACGTCTTGGAATAACTGATTGAAATAAATTTTGAAGTGAAGTGATAAAAATTATGAATTAGAAAAAAAAGAAAAACTCTTATCCCCCTAAGTCTAAATCATTATACCCCCCGCTTGAAAATAATGAATTGATAGACAAACATCACATCATGCCACTAGCTAGTCGAGATACTGGCAATAGATAATTCCAATAATATATACTATTAGTTCTTCCTCATTGTCAAAATTCCAGGAGTGTACGTGTATCACATTACAGAATTCTCGGAACTCCTGATAATACTGTTTAAATCTAAAGTTTGTTTTGAATAAACAACCAGCTAGGTTGTGATTAAGCGTACTTATCCTGAAAAATAAGAATTAAGTGCTCATGTTTAAAATGAAGCAGTTTTGAAGTATTGTTGAAAACTCAATTTAATTATTATATGACATTATAAATAGAATTTTGAGGGTTTTTTTTAAATCCTTCTTTTCTTGCTCCTTTTTAGAAGATACAATCAGATATACTTGTGAGAGACATCTCCTGTCTGTATAAACTATAAAGGTTTGAAAGTCGTTCAGGTGTAACAGCATTTCTCATTAATCGTTTTTCAAACTTTTGGTCATGTTTCTAAATGCTTTTGATTTCATCAAGCATATTTAATGTTTTCAATAAAAGAATGTCTGAATTAAAAGTTAATTGTATTTTAATTAGTCACGTACACTGATTGTAAACGTGTATTTCTCGTTTCGCTGTTCTGCGGTTTAAATGTTCCCTTTAAATTTCGTAATTTTTCTTGAAACTGATACCATGCAAATATCGGACTCCATGCAATATACCGCATATAGTTCTTTACGTCTCGGGTACAAGGTAGACCGAATAAATCACTATCTATTTCTTATATTTCATATTACAGTATTGATAATTAAGCAGATCCAAGGATATTCTTTTTGAATAAAACTGAATAAAAGGTCCATGGCAAAATTCAGAATGATTGATTGATTGTATATTATTTAATGTCCCTCTTGAGAATTTTTTCACACATAGGGAGAAGCCACCACTTGGCGGTGGATCGCTGCAAATTTTGTCCTATACTCGGCACTTAGGGCCATTGAGCAGGGAGGGAGCTTTTTCGTGTCAGCACCTACTGCGACACGGGACCTCGTTTTAAATGGTCTCATCCAACGGACCGGTTTCCACGTCCCACAGTGGGATTCGAACCCGCGATGTAAGGATGAACTCCTTACTTTGCGACTCTAGAGCAGACGCTCTAACCACTGCGCCACGTGGGCGACGCAAAACTTAGACAAATGACAGTTTAAATCTAGTATTTGGTCGGGACAGTTTAAATCTTGTTTTTGGTCGTGTACATATATCATTTGCTTAAAATAATTGACATTAAATAGTTGACATTAAATAGATGATGGACTTCTTTATTGACGAAATCTCTGTAGTCTTTGGAAATAATTTTTTAACTATCTGTTAGAACTCTGATAGGCACTTATTATGTGTGTTGTTAAGATTACTAGTAATTTTCGGGTTTGATGCATCTGAGAATGGACAATTCCATACTTGCCTCGGTCAATTATATAGATTATTGAACGGTTTACATTTTTTGAGCAGATCCAAGTTTCCAAGTAACTACCCCGTATAAGAGGAAATTTTAGCGAGAAGCAAACTTAGCGATTTGTCCTTGATAATGGGTATTTTATATTTAGCGAGCAGTATTTTTAGCGATATCAAAAGGCTCACTAAAGAAGCCATTACAACTAAAAGGCAATTAATTTTTAGTGATATTCAATTTTAGCGATCTCAGCACCACCGCTTATAATGCCAAAATTAGATCCTCGCTAAAAATTCTGCTTATACTGTATATGATTTACCTAAACCAAACTTACAGATATCATTCCCGGAGGTGAGCTTTTCTGTCTTCGATTACTTATGTTTATTTTTTTTTTAATGAATCAATTTAATTTCTGTTCAAGGAAATAATATTAATCGTGAATATATTATTATCCTGAGTATATGTATCCTTAATTATTGTTATGGAATGTTTAAAACCATATACATATAGAATTTGAGAGAACTTTTAAACTTTATTCTTTGGTGCAAGGATTTTCATCAAAGTGGTAGAATTTTATGTTTGAATGAAACTTTTGGAGCTTTCTTTTGCTCTTTAGTTGTTACAAAATGACACACCATTTCTTCAGAAAGAATAAAGACTGCACTGAAATGACTTCTTCAAGGTAGTTCGTTTTAATTAAATTGGATATTTACTTTAGTTGTGAAATTTATTTGAATAATGAATACACACCAAAAAAAAAGGTTCTCAATAAATTTTCAACAGGGTTCACAATTAATTTTATATTTATTCTTAGATATTTATTAAACATAATGTGATTATATTAATTTACAAGGTAATGGAAACAAATCCTGATTTTTTTTTGTTAAATGTGTGCTCATAAATTTTAATTATAACGAATCTAAATTTACAAGAGTAGAAATATTTGATGTCTCCTATATAGTTACAAATGTGTGCGTGTACTTTTATTGAAATAAAATGCAACATCATAGAGCAATTGGTTTAAAATGCTGTTTGATTGATACATTTTATTTTTTGTAATCATCTAGTAGACATATTTTTGTAACTTCTCTTTATCTATATTTTTGTAAGTGAATTCAAAATGTAAAAAAATCAAAATATACTATACATAGCTTGAAATAAATTTATATTATTCTAAAGATAATCAATACTGCCATCCCATTTGTACATATATACATAATAAATTTCATCTCTAAATATGAATTATCATTCAAATAAAAATAAGCCATCGTTAACTTCCATTTTATTACTCAGTTTTAAAAAGCATATATGTATATTCAACACTGTTTTAGTTTTTTGATTCTATTTCCATTTGGAAAGCAGTGTTTACAGTGCCGTTCATATGATTGTCTCCATTCTTCGTAGTACACTTTTCCATAAGTCTGTCTAGGACTCCTAGAACTGTAGATTTTGGCGTGAGGCCAATTCTAAAGAAGCCGAGTTTCCCATTGTCTATATCACGGCAGTCTACTACCGTTGAAATGGCGTTTTCTCTAGAAGGACCGTCACACAAGATGCCGTCACACTGCAACAGTACATGCTTTAATTACGCTTCGTAGTTCCAGAGACGGAAATAATATTTTTAAAAATGAAGCCTCTCTAAGGAACTGTTGATAGGCGTTTTCAATCAACGCCCTCACATGAAAATGATTTTATTATCAAAATGAATAGTTAAAACTGCTGTCATGTCAGGTTTTGGGCAATGAAATGAAAATTGGGAATACAGCCCGTATGAAATGTTAAAATATCTTTCATTTCAACAAAATCAAAACTAATATATCTAAAGAAAATAAAAATTAACATATTTATCCCATGTTTAGCCCTTTACCTCATGGATATCACTCATTGGATTCAATGAGTTTAACGTGAGAACGATGGAATAAAATTAAGGTGGATTTCTATATGGTTTATTTATTACCATTTTAACTCCAAGCTTTGCCAAAACCTGGAGGTGGTGGGTGGTATCTCCCTCCCCTGTCGGGTTTGCTGACGTCACAGTTACCGGTCCACACTGGTCGATAAGATGACAGGTTATAGTACTATCTGGAATTCGGAGAGCGATGCTATCTGGACGACCAACGTACTTTTCCGATTCTCCAAGACCCAAAGATTTTACCCATTCTCCTGAGGAAAAAGAACCTTTTTCATGCAGTAATATAATGATAAATAGAATATACAAAATTGATCTAAGCTATGCCCTTTATTGCATTTTCCCCAGATTATTTAGAAAACATGGAAGAAATGAGTTTACCTCTCTTTACCACGACAGACACATTTGATGGCCATATTTCATGTAGAAACTCCCATAGAAGTGAGCTGAATTCATGGCGAGCAGACTCTATTTGTTTGAAGTTGGATATCCATACTGACATCGGTCTATCTTCCGCCTGTTTTTTCGTCTTGTATGCTCTCTGCAAAAAAGGTCATGACATTGCTTTAAGTTTTATTCCCAATTTCATCATCTTCAACTCAAGTTTCATAGCATGCATCATCTTTTAATATTTCAAAGGAAAATAAAACTTCATTATTTCTATATGTGAACAAAAGTAGTACCTCAACAGCTTTAGGCTTGTGACAGCAAGCAACCAGAATGTACACTGTATCTGTAGGAATTCCACATATACCGCCAGCCTTCAGTTTGTCTATAGAGAGGGAACAATATCCAAGGGTTAAAGTGAGAACTATACCAGAATATCTTGTTCTTATCGGATAAATACTTAGTAGTTAAATTATTCAGAGAGAGAGAGAGAGAGAGAGAGAGAGAGAGAGAGAGAGAGAGTTTACCTGATATTTCTTTTACACCTCTCGCTCTTCTTGATGATGCCCACAGAATCTGGTCATTATACTTTGTTATTTTACTGATTTGTAGAAGAGGTTTTCCAAGAGGTAATACTTCTCTCCCAAAGGACAAATTAAAGGTCGACGATAAGAAAGCGTAAAAAAGGAACAGAGACAACAAAACTGCAGCCGTCCTCTGGTAAATGAATCCATCAGATACCCCAAGCAATTGAATAAGAGTTGTTAACATAAAGAGAACAAAACATAAAGATATACCAATCCAAGTTTTACTGACAGTTATTGACATACCCATAAACAATACTCCTACCAATAGAAAACCGCTTACTCCAACTCCAAAAGACATTCCTGACTCGGTTCCAATAAGGTCTAATGACATTAAACTTCCCCAGACGGACCAAAACGAGGCAAAAGTGAGAAAAACTGAACTTTCGAAAGTCTTTCCTCTAGAAAAACCAACAAAGCCTACAACAAATTGAATGAAACCTCCAAATATTAATTGCCAAGGCAGAGAAAGCAATAGTGTGTCACGAGGAGCCCAGACAAACGAAAGGATGCTGATAATATTGGAGAAATAGCCTACATTTTCCAAAGAAGCATATTTAGAAAAACCAAGCATTGAGTCAGACTCAAACACGTTTTTGGAGTTCACTACATCAACTTTATTTTCAGCGAAAATTGTTTGCTTACAAAATTTTTGCCATAGTTTAGAAAATAGGTTTCGTCCTACAGGAAGCTGAATTTTAAACGAGAAGGACTTCATCAAAACCGCGATATACCCGTATATGTAAAGAACAAAACAAATCCAAGTAAAAACTGCTGACGAAACATCGTGATTTAAAGTTAAACTTAACACAAAACCCGAAAGAAACACATATTCTAACGATAGCAAAATTTCTGAGTGTAAGGATACAGCACCTATCGTAAGAAGAATTATAATCAGTGGGATAGAAACGGCCAGAAAAAGAATTTCCGAATAACCTTTTATAACTGCTATATACATTGACCCACCTAGAGAAACCCAGAACAGACCATCAACAATAGAATACATAGATACGATAATGCTACCTCTTCTTACCCCATTTATTCCATGAAGAAGGAGAAATAACCCGGATGCTAATGGCCAAATAAAACTAATGGCACTATTATTTATTATTGTAGTACTATAAAAGACCCATGGGGATAGTGAAAGAACATTTAAAGCATATCTGATAACTTTTTTATTGTCAAAGTCAGTTTTATTATCCGAGGGTTTCGTTTGTATATCCCCAGTAAAATGTTCTAATGCAGTCCTAACACTGACGTAGGCAGTCAGGGAGGCTAACGAGAGGAACAATAAACTTTGACCTTTAAAGTTTGTCCACGTGTTAATGATAACAGACACTGATATCAAAGACGACGCAAACATGAAAACAACTAGATCTTTCTTGTGGTTATGTAAAAGCAAACAAACAGAGAAAACACCGAACAGAAGTATATGAACCCCATGACCCGGAAGTAAGACGTCGCTCTGTGAATACGGTTCGACTGAAACATTTCTTTCGTATAATTGTGGGGTGACCTCTTCCGAAATATTTGAGAGACCAACAGCAGTCCAGAGGGTACACACGATAAGTAAAACAGTGGCAGTGATTGCTGTGTTTCTTGAAGGCCTTGTGAAAACTGTTGAGAAAACAAAATTTTATTTGCAACGATTTATAATTGAGAAATCCTATAATTTTTCTTCTAAAATCATTTTTATTGCCAAAATTAAACAAACAAAATTAAAGAATGTCCATATCCTACCAGGAAGAAAATGAAAGCAATGAAACAAAAACCACTGCAAAGCACTTTTTATTTTAAATAAAGTGTGGAAAAATAGCATGCATAGGCATATGACGAAAAGTTAAGATACCAAATTTATAATAAAATAGTTTGTTAAAATTTCAAAATTGTAATATTGAATTTTAATTGATACATAATGGAAAACAATGACTAGACTTACCACACAATGCCGCAAGAGCAGAAAGTATCAACTCGGCAGTCCCTATAATAAGTGGAGTCAATAGGAATAAGCCTTCTGTTTCAAATGTTAGAAAATTAACTGTTTGTAAAACGAAAAGAATACTCAGCGATATCAAAGAGCTCGCAATGGCAGAAGACATTATTCTCTCAAAATTGGATTTACAGAATGATGTGTATGAGCCCTGACTAATTACAGATTGTATTATTCATCTTTATCAGGGGCGGAGATTTTTGTTTTATTTTAAACCGCTTGCTATCGGATTCGGGTTTGCTCTTCCTTGTCCAAGAAAGTTAATTCATTGGACAACTAAACATAGCGCTTAGTTAGTAAGATCCATGGAATTCTTAATTTAGAAACGACTTCATATTCCCCTTTAAAAGGTAAATGGGAAGGTATTTCCAAATGTTAAAGTTTATTAGTGTTATCATTTGATTTGGCCCTCTATCCTGTATCACAGAAGAAAAGACTGAAAAAAGAACAAATGTATAAGGCAGGCAGTAGACATCACTCCCTTTAAATTTTTCCACCCAATAATCATGAATTTTAAGACAGCGAGCAGCGGTCGTTCGGAGCCTTTTGCGGCCGTCCTTTACTCGGAGCCCGTTGCTCTAGGATTAGTATGTAATATTGTTTCAGCATATGTTGTGGCCGTCGGAAACATAATTCAAGGGAATGATGAGATTTCAGACCTGGCTGTGATCGTTGCAGGTGAAGTTTTTTTTTCAATATTCAGTATTGAACTTATTTTTTTTTAAATATTGAAATAGTAATTTTTTTTTTAATATTGAAGATGAGTTTATTTACACCATGTTTGGAAAGCTGAAGAATTGTTCTTCAAAAGCGTTATAAATATATTACAAACATTTATAAGCAATTCATTTAGAAACATAATTTGTCAGATTTCTCGTTAAATATTATTCTGAGAAAACAAGTAATTCAATTCATTTTTTTAATTAACGATTCATACATGTATAGTTACGGTTATTGTTAAATTTCCCGTTAAATGCATCTAATTTAAAACTGTTTCAGGCGCTCATTTGATTCTGATTGGTGGATTCCTTCAGTTAACATCCGGAATATTGAGTTTCCGTAGAAATGATCACCTAACAGGAACAGCCCTCGCCGTTTTCGCTACACTATGGACATTCCAAGGCTTTGCAAATATTGTTATGAAAAACAGTAGTGATGTTACAAAAACTGCACTACCTGTTCTTGTTGCTTATGGCACTATCGCCTTGTCACTATTCGTTTGTTCCTTGTTTGTTAATTTTATCATACCCCCTGTTTTAGTTTCCATGACGTTAACTCTGATATTTGAGTCTGTAGGTCTTTTCTACGATTGGGGTAAGAAAACTGCTGTTGCATTTGAACTTATAATCGTTCTCACAGCTATTTATGCAGTGCTTGTTATAACAACAAAGGGTATAAGTCAGAGATATATCTTACCAGGCTTTGGAAATGCGCCTATAGACCCACTGCTTATAAAAAGAAACGTAAAAGGATCTAATAACAAGGAAAAACGAAAGAACACTAAATATGCTGAACCAATGGGGATGGGCTACATGGGAAGTATCTTACCAGCCACTGTCGTATGTTTTCTTGGTCTTGGGTACTTCGAGAATATGGAGGTACCAATCATTGGTATTGTTTGTGGCTCTCTCTTACAGCTTCTGGCAAGTTATTATTCTTTTCTTCGAGGTGATTTCTTTAACAGTGTTCAGTTCATGGTTCACTTCATATTTTGGACATCAAAGTCTTGCTTCTTTTATCTTTTGTCATCGAATCAGATGACATCGACTGTAGATTATTATGGTTCTTGGGGAACAGTGTTGGCTTTGGTATTCATAACAGTGTGTTCTTCCACCCAGCCAATTGTTGTTTTTCTGTATAATTGTCTCCTAACCTTGACCTCTGTGTTGTCGGTAGAACACATTACCCAGTCCATTCAGTATTACACGTTTGGGATTTCTGCCCTTTTGTTATGGATATTCACAGTATACATTTCCACTGCTTTCCTTCTAAATTCTTGCGCCGAGAAACCAGTTTTATTCGTTGGATCAGAGTTAGTGTCCGAAGAACGTTTATTCTTCTGTTGCAAGAAGAAAATAAAAAGGTAAAACAATTATCATGTCACTTATTTAATTTATGATCGCTTTCGTGACACTCATTTATTTATATGCCCTGATAAACTCTGATCTGCAGGAATGAAGAAGAGAATGATACTACAGAAGGTGAAGATGAGAAAAAAAGAGTTCAGATCATCGACACTCTATTTTTCCTCAGCAATATGGTAGCAGCAATTGCCTTGTCGCCTTTAGAAATAGCCAATCAGAGAGCATCGTTGTCGTTTCTGCTGAGTGCTGGTGTTGTTGGAAATGCTGTGAATGCTCGTTACTCCTATGCAAGTGCAAGTTTTTCGCGAGCCCTTGTGTGTTTGACTGGAAGTGTGATTTGGTCGGCCTGGTCAGTTTATATATTTCAAGGTATGCAAACACACTGTTGAATTTTGATTTTTAGTCATCAAGCTGACATAGAATGTAAGTGACACTGTAAAAATATACCATCTTCAACAACTAATTTCCAAACTTTAATCCAGAATCATACATACTTCACAAATTATGTCAAGCTGACCCTCTACTTCAGGTGCTAACGGGTGGTATCTTGAAAGCATTTGCAAAGAAAATTCTCCAAATTCAACCTTAATAATTCTAACACAATTCTAGCATACCCATCGCATTTCTCCCAAAGTGTTATCTGTTTCTGTGTATCATTTTCTAACTTTTTGTAAAACTTCCTAACTTTCACGTTCTATATGTTTAACTGAGCCGAAATTTTTCTGTGCATGCCTTTGTTTTCGTAGTTATTTTCAACCAAAGTTGACACAGAATATCCTTGGGTAATTGGATTCATGTTTTATTTAATGAAACATATGGAGATAACAAACAGTGTTCAAGATCAAAAGTCCATAAACAATACAAAATAGGAGCAGAGCAAACACGGACCTCCAAAACACCAGAGGTGGGTTCAGGTGCCATGGAGGACTAAGCATCCTCAAAAGCGCAGATTCAAATCTACTCAGATCATGAGCCTGTGGTAGGGTGGTGCCACAATAGGAAATTCAACTTTTTTGCATAGGAATATTTATGAAAAATCTTTAAAATTCTTCTCATTAAAAACAACAAATTTATGCTCAGTCATATCGATATGGAAACATTCTCAGGTAGTGTAGATTTAATATGTTCAAATCTTACTGGTAAAGAAGGATCAAAGGGGCAGACGTTTTACGTATACTACAGTAATTAGTGGTATATAGGAAAAAACTCCTCGAGAACATTAAAGCTATTTGTATGGAAGCATCCTCAGGTAGTCAGGCAGTGAAGATTCGAGTCAATCAAAACACTGCATCCGGAGGGGTGAGGTTGGTGTCACAATATGTGATCGAAATTTTACACAGAAAAATTTAGCAATAATAAAATGTTGATGAAAAGCAGCAGGATCATCAGAAGAAATCTTTGGTCCAAGAGCCTCTTGTTCTTGCTTGCAAAGAGACAAACAAAATGATGTAAAGTTAAAATGCTTACATATGAACTAGTTTTAATCATCGTACATTAACAATTGTAGTTACAGGGATCGGTGGAGAAAGTGCAGTAGCGATCACTAGTATAGGTCTTTGTGTCCTCTCTCTGGTAGTGACCTTCAGCATGCCAAGGACGTGGACAGTGCTGGTCGTCTGCCTTCTGATTCACTCTATTTCCATCATCACAAAGGTTTACAATGCGGAAACTCAATATTATCCACTGGTATCGTCAGTTTTAGTTGGTATGTAGACAGTCTCCGGGTAGCAAGGAATGCTATTCAAATGACGGAAAACGCATTTAAACGTTCTGTTTATTTTGCTTCTTTTTCATTACATAGGCTTGGCTGGTCTTTACGGATTTATTTTGTACCTCGGAAAAGGGATTTCAAATAAAAGATTGTTTCCTGAGGGCAAACCATTGCTAAAGGTAAATAAATAAGATAACAACTTGCATTGAAAAAAAGTCAAGTGATTTTAACATTATGTTTTCTTGTCAATATCCGTATACTACGATTTCTTGTTCATTTTTTCTTTGTAAAGTATATATATAAATTGAAAGCTGGATTTGAAATATATTTAAAAAAAAAAAAAATTTAGATGAGGAAACCAAAAATATCAAAGTTGCCTTGTCAGACATTTCGGTCACGAATTGCAAGTGACATGATGAAAGCTGCTGAAGTCCTTAAAAGTGGTGACGTCATATGTGTTCCCACAGACACCGTGTACGCCCTCGCTGGATCATGTACCAAGCCTGAATCGATCTCCAAAATATACCATATTAAAGGAAGACCGCCAGAGAAACCAATTTGTCTATGTATTTCTAATCTAGAACAACTTAGAGCAGCCAATCCACCCTTTAGGTAATGCAAATCAAGAGAAAAAGTCAAATACAAGAAATGCAAAAGTAAGACATGGATATTTTAATTTTTTTCTATTTTAGTCCTTTACTATGGAGATTCATGGACAAATGTTACCCAGGAGGAATCACGTGCGTTGTAAAGAAAGGTGATTGGCTGCAGAACCTGGGGGTTGGAAAGGCAGCAGAATATGTTGGGACAGAAGAAAGTGTGGCCATCCGGGTTCCTGACAGCTCCGTACTGTCCTACTTAGTCAGTCTCACGGGTCCGTTATCTATAACGTCTGCCAACCCTAGCGGAGAGCCGGACAGTACACATCACAGTACAGTTCTCGATACCCTGGGTAAAGAATGGTTGATGATTTTTGTTGTCATCCATAATCACATATTGATGTTGATTTAAGAGCAGACTTAGAAGTCGTAATTTGAAGTTTGAAATGGTTCAAATATTCAGCAGGATCATGAACTATGATATTTTAATTAACCAGGTGAAAAATTAGCTGGGGTGGTGTGTGATGATGAGTCAAATGAATCTGTAGCCTCCACTGTGGTCAACTGCATGAAGATTGATGAAGGTAGTTCTAAAGCATTAAATTTCAAACTTAAAGATTTTATAACGCAAAATAAAAAGACATGATAACTCGAAATAAAAAGGTATGAATGATTACAAAAAAGACAGCGTTGCTTTACCTTTCAAAACGCACGGTATTTTGTGAAATGAAGTGTTATTACGCCCCTCAAAAAGTCATACTTTTTTTAATGCGTAAGAAAGCAAATTCAAGAATTTTAACGCAAAAAATGCTATAATGTGTGTTACATCGCGAAGTAAAAGGTCCAGTAATTCATGGTTAACATACGCCTTTCAAAAAGACGTAATAATGCAAAGGAAAAATTCATATGAACGCAAATATAGGCGTTAGTATGCCTTCAAACATCGTCGCAAACCACGGCCAAAATGTACGATCCTCTCCAGAGAGCTAAATGCGGACTCCGGACCGTGGCTGGAGACGATGGCCTTCAAAAGACGCAATATAAATAGAAATAGCGTTAATAAATATATAAGACAATACGAAAAGGAGTTAATATGCCTTCTGAAAGATGTTATGACACCCTTTCATTTCGCGGCTTTACCCCCTTATCGCCTTCCTGGATAACGCCGCCTTCCTGGATAACGCCATTTTGAAAGGCGTTGAAACACTTAACTTTTCACTGCTTTATATTACGTCATTTGATTCGCGGTATAACACCAGTTTGATACAGTCTACTTTATAACACCTTTTGATTCGCGTTATTGTCCCTTTTTGCTTTGCGTTATATCCATTGAAATCTGTCTAATGCTTTTTTTTCCAGTTTGATCCTAAAACGGTTAAAATGTAATTAGAAAATACTTCAATAACACCATATCTGTTTTGTAGGTGTCATTTCTTACTTTCGAGTCGGATGTGTCCCACAAGAGATCGTTGATAAACTGTTTGAAGATGTGAAGAAAGAGATCCAAGCGTAGGAGGGGAAATAAAAACCATTATAACTCTTCTATTGTCTATTACAAGTTCGAAACAGTATTATTGAAAATCATTAAGGGCCAATAACATGAAAATAATAAAATAATATACAGTATCTGATACTATTTTAGTATCCTCATTATTCTACAATATGGACAACATGCAGTATATAAACTACTAACAAGTTTGTTCCAAACTTTAAGTAAAAGTACCTTTCTTCAAATAAAGTAAAACGTATATGGATATAATGAGCAGTATTCAAGATCAAAGTCCATAAAACAATACAAAATAGGAGCAGAGCAAACATGGACCTCCAAAACATCAGAGGTGAGATCAGGTGCCATGGAAGACTGAGCTTCCCCTGCAGACCGGTCACACCCGCTGTGTGCATTTTGTCATGTTTGGTTAATAACAGAAAAACCAGTCAACAATTCAGTCTGTAAATAATGGCCTAAGAATTCGTATGAAATACGTCTGTTAACTTGTTAAGGTTTTGCCAAAGGTCAACATGTCCCAAAATTTATTTTTACAAAAGCTCAAAAACTTTGTAATTTTATATAGTTAAAACTTAAACAGTTTATAAATATATCAATGAATAACAGATAAAAAGTATCACTTGATAACAACTACTTAAGGTCACACGCAACGTAGTTCGAACGTGAATGGGTTCTTCCCTGGAGCTGAAGAGTTCCACTAATTGATGGACCTGTGTGCAAACTTTTAATGTCTATCTATGGATTTGTTAACCTCTTCTAAAACAATTTAAGTTGAAAAAAATCTGGGATTTATGTTTTGTAATTTTTGTATATTTTTCTTTGAATAATGCCAAAATTTTCATGATTTGATTTCTTTTCAAAACCCTTGGTAACGCATGTTGATTTTTTGTCCAGATACATGTAATGGTATTATAAGTTTAAATTTAAAATATTTTGAAAAATTATCAGTAGATAAGGTACCTTACGTGTGTCATTAAAAAAAGATTTTTATCGAGAATAAAAATCCTTTTTAAAAATGAATATATATATATATATTTTTTTTTAAAATACACTCAATTAATTCCGTATTTTAATGAAAGCCATCATTGCAGAAACAATATATGTTTATCAATGAAGGGAAAATTTTCCTTATTTTGTCCAAATGTTAAGATTTGAAACTGAAAGTAAATTACAAATGGCAGATTTTATAGGGGTCTTTATACACGTCATGCTTTCAAGAACAGTTTTTAATGCAGAGACCATTCACGTCCAACTTTCCCTTCATTGATAAACATATATTATTTCTGCAATGATGGTTTTCACTAAAAGTACAGAATTAGCAGGTGCATTTTTTTGTAAAGATACATTTTCTTGTTACATCTTTTCTAAAAAAAGTATTTTTAAATATTTGTTTTTCATTGATACTTTCTATCTGTTAGTCAATGATTTATTTATAAACTGTAAAAGTTTAACTGTATACCGCTTATAGTTTTTTGAGCTATTGTAAAAATTAATTTTTGGACATCTTGACCTTTGGCAAAACCTTAATGATAAATTGTACTTGCTGACAAGGTATCGACTTCTGTTATTCTTGTTTTAGAAACTTGTGTGTCAATAACTTACCTCGTAGAAAAAAAATTCATATGTAAAGTATGTTCTTGCGTATCGAATTGGTTGAGAGATTTTAACTCCGTATGTGGGTGATGAAGGTATATTGTTCCATATACACTTGTTTATATATATATATATATATATATATATATATATATATATATATATATATATATATATATATATATATATATATATATATATATATATATATATATATATATATATATATATAAATATATATATATATATATATATATATATATATGTAAGGGAAGTTGACGATTGAAAACTTAAAGTCATCTCGTTTGCCATAAGTCTCTGTTGTTAGATAACCATTAACGTCTTTCTTAAGTAGATTATCAAAATATGAAACAGATGTGTAAGACTCTGCATGTGGTATCTTTTATTTCAAGCTCACCGGGATATATCAAATCGGCATTACAATGGAAATAACCATTGTCAACTGACAATACGTCGTCAATATATCAAAATGTCGAGTTCAAGGCCATAGCGAGTGCTTTCTTCTTTTTACGTATAAGATTTTGGACAAATAAATTCTCTTCATATGAATACAAAAATAGGTCTGCTTATAACGGGGCGCTATATTGAACTCTATAGAGAGTTGGAATACGTTGTCTCCAAAGACAACATAAACATTGTCAATCAGAATTCAGAAACTCGAGCATATTTTAATATCATCATCAGAGTACTTGTGTGTACAATCAGAATGTTTTTAACAAAATAATTTTGCAAATGATCAATGACAAGGTAAATAAATTTACGAGATTCATTTTTATTGAAAAAAAAAAGATAAAAAAGCCCGGACTTGTATATAAAGTTGAAAAATAGTAAGTGGTGTTACGTTTAATGGATTTAACCACAGGCCTTTGGATCGCTTAAAAAAAATTGTGTGTGTAAAAAAAAAAATAAAGGTACTGAACTCTTACACTGGGTACCTAATTTCGGTAATAAAATATTTTTTATTCTAATGCTCTAAAATTCTACTTTCTATTTAAATCTATTCATAGATAAACATTCTTCAATTCTACCAAAGCTCATTCCGAAATTCTATATATTTCTTGAGATATTCTGAAATCAATTTAAAAAATGACCAACTTTCTTTTACTCGACATTAGCTTGGGCCCCTGGTCATTCATATGTAAACAGACGGTGTTTGAAGTGCGGCGAAGAGTTGCAGAGTATTTGCAAAATCTTTCAACAATTTAAAGTTGATTTCTTACTCCAGATTGTAACGTTAAGTCCGTAATAATATTCCTTTCGCAAAAAATTAATTTGAAAACGTCTACATCAACAACTACCGCCATGTTGATTATGAATGTAAATGAAGCCATGGTAGAACGAATTTTTCCCGGAATGCATTATATACCTTTCGATTTTCAAAACAATTAGACCGCTAAAATGTTGTTTATGACTTAGTTACACCATATGATCAAATTAAAGAAAAACCTTGTAAAGCTTGAATGCAAATGAGCAAATATTCATTGAGTTTAGAATAAATTCCGGGGAAAATTTGTCCCGTCGTTCCCGCTTTACAATTAGTGAAGGCCCAAGCTGATGTCGAGTAAAAAAATTATTGTCAATTTGGGAATTGATTTCAGAATATCTCGAGAAGTATAAGGAATTACGGAATGAACTTTGGTAGTAATGAAGATTGTTTATATTTGAAAAGATATGGATAGAAAGTAAAATTGTAAAGCATTTGATTTAAAAGAATTTTATTGGCGAAAGTAGGTACCCCTTAAAAAGAGTTCCATACCTTTATTTTTTTTTCAACACCTCAATTTTTTTTCTAAGCAATCTAAAGGCCTGTGGATTTAACCACACATACATGCATGTATAGATTAAGAACAATATTTCCAATAAATTCATTACAACCTGTTCTGGCCTAAAGTAGTCGAAATACATCGAAATAAATCCTCACTTAGTGGAAAAGAATTCAAAAAATATTATGGGAATCCGAATGAAACGAAATGAATTTCTTTTCATGAAGTACTGTACATTGTGGAGGGAAAAGTATAGGTACTTTCTCGCGATGTCATTTCAAACACTAAATTTTTAGATTGTTGATTGGTTCAAGATCCAGTGTTGTTCCAAGTCCACGTTCATTTTAACTAGCTCGCAGTTGAGATGACCTTATAATTACACTATTTTTCTGTGTTGCATACATAGATAATATGTAAATCTCAGTAATTGGAGACTTCTATGAGATTATTATCCGGGTCCCGGAAGTACACAGACCGGATGGGACCCTGAGCTCCTGTTCTGTCAACCGGACCTTCCGTTATCTCGACTTTACAAGCCTGCGCAGATGACGAAAATTATATACAAAATATATTAAAGAAAAGATTTAATTTCTTTCGTGTGTCAGAGAATGTAACTGTTATCAATCATAATATTTCCTTTTCAATTTATCAATATAAAACCAATGGTAAGCAAGCTTAAATGAATATACATGTATCTTTCACCTGCAAGTGTTTGATGACGGAATCTAAATTTTCCCGCGTGATAAAACAAACGTCTGCTGATCCTGGGGTAGGGAGATGAGCTTTTGGTTCAAATTCCTTCCGATGCTCGTGAATATTAATCTTCTGGGAGCCAAAACTTAAAGCTTTTCTGCTTCCCTTTAAATAAAATGATGCAAGAGGGTTATGAGGTTTGATAACACAAGTCTGTAAATCCAAGAGAGAGACATATCTATATAGGGTCAATCAAAGACAAATCAGAGGAATAAGAATGTTTGAACATACCATTAAAGTTTTACCCATTGGCTGTTGGCCAAATTTCAGTATAAACAACAAACATTTACCTTGAAAGTAGTAACCTCCATTCCCAAAACCTTGGAGTAGAAATTGCATGTTTTGTCTATATCCTTGACTGTTATCACAAAGTGATCGATGTTATCAACCTTGAATCCGCTGTACCGCCTTAAAAGACCAGCGAATTGTTGATTCTATATAAAAAAAAATGAAAGTGATAATAAAAAGACACATGTATACGTATTCAGAGAATTTTTCACATCCATTGTCATCTCCAACATGACCTATACGATACTTTAGATTTATATGAATACTAGAACATGTACAGTATGTTTAGGGGGTTGACATGCCGTCGTTTTTCTTGTGTGACTTCTTTAATGGGAAAATGAATGCCTGTAATTTAAATATTTGTCTTAAAATCTTTAAGTCTTTGTGTCCATTTTTGTCTCGATTTTCTTTAACAGATGCAGAGTCACGGTCACAGTATAAGCTTAAGATAATGCATAAATTATACATAGGTTCTGCGCCGTAAATATAGTAAGCTCACATCATAACACCCCTCCCCCTCGAAAAGAAATATTTCCATAGTAGGAAAAAACACAAAGTACGTAGAGCATGACCCTGTGAAGAATAGCAATCACTCTTTCAGAAACATATTCTATGTATATGACAGAGTATTCGAGTACTCGACTATAGCTCGATTATATCGACTAGTTCAAATTATCAAAATATTTTTACTACTGTTACTCTTAAAAACTACCTATCTGAATGTCTTCTAAATTGATTTTAAGTCAGGCACTTAACAGAGGGGGTGGGGGTCCCTACTTTTAAGTATTAGAAAAATTAACTGTGTCTGGAGAAGAAATGGACAGATTTCATAATTAATAAAGTGTATTATAAAAAAAAATTAGTAAAAAAGGTTACAGAATTAGGATAGATGTAACACATATATTTGTACTAGGTAAATATATACGTTGTATACGACGGTGGCTTGTTTAAGATATTGAATGTACTGTTTGTCTAAAAAGGAAATTGAGTTTAACTGATATCGATATCATTAAAAAATATCTGAATTAGAACTCGACTATCGATCGACTATAGCTCTTTATTATTCGACTAGGAAAATTAATTTCACTAGGGAAAAAAATTGATTTAATCTCTCGATTATTCGACTAGGGAAATTAATTTCATTTAAAAAAATGCCTTAGAAAAATTTACTGCCATTCTTTTCTATCTATATTTAAAAAAAAACACATTACATCTTATAAATATAAGCCCAAGTATGACATACTTATCATAGATTCATGTTTTGATCTTGACAGTGCTTGTTTAATATGCAAATAGCATGTCCAAAAATTGGGTAGACTTTCACACTATCACATGATTATTTATTTATAACCGTTCCGATTTTCCATACAAATTGAATTAAAAAAGTAAAAGTGCCCATAATACAGATCAATATAGAATGGTCGAAATTGCATTACTTTTTATTCTGTGACTAGATTTTTGTATTTTAAAAAAGCAATTTTCTAAATGTTCTAACTAACCTTTCTGCTGGAAACCTGTAAAGTTCTGAAAAGTGGGAGCATTCGATTCATGACTAGAGTTATTAAACCCGGAAGTAACACTGAAACCCTTGGCCTGGGATATCCAGATTGATAAGAGGTTCTATATACGATTCAGTACAGCCTACATGTCGTGTTATTTTCATTAGGGACTCGATCAAATTTCTGCCAGTAAAGACGCATCTATTAATTTTGTATTCATTTTTATATTTATTTATTGCTATTAAACTAAAATAAAGTATCAGAAAATCTTTGTAAAGTCACAAAATAAAACACAGGTAAAAGCCTACATGTCGTTCCCAAGTCAAAAGTTTCTGACTTGGGAAGAGGATTTTATGGGCGTGGGGTTGGGGGGTTTCAGCAACGTACATGTTGTTAAAAAAAACAACAAAATAAGAGTAGGGTGATTTCAATGGCATGTCAATCGTTGCAATATTCTATCTTTTCAATTTGTTTTGTATAATTTTTATTTGTATTCTATTATTTTCCATAATTTGCATTGTAAAATGAACATCGTATCGTATAATTTTTATTTGTATTCTATATTTTCCATGCAGTTGTATTATAAAAATTCATTTGAATTGTAATTTTTTTCATTTGTATTTGAAATTCTTATTTGTATTCTAAAATTTCTTATTTGTATACGATTATTTTTCATTTGTATTTTGAATTTATCCGAGAATTGATATTTTCTTTACGAAAGATTAATTTAGCCTGTACCGTTTTGAAAATTAGCGAGATGTGAGAAACTAGATCATTTGATCTTGACTAATTGAACCTCAGCCATGGACCCATCCTCTAAGAAATATGGATTTTTCAGGATTAATTGTGCATATTTTCTTCTTTTTCTTCTCCTTTGTCTCTTGTCATCTTAGGCATAAATATTCCCTCGTGCTAGAGTAATATTTTTAATTGACATAAAACATTAAACCATTGAGGGGTCAGACTATTAAAATTGTTTTGTCTAAAAATTGATGTATTCCTGAAAATGGCTGGGGATATATATTTTTTGCAATCTATGGAATATGATTTTTTTCTTTGAACAATAATTAAACAGAGTTTATAATTGCATATTTAATGAATTAATTCAATATCAATAAGATGCACATTTTCATGAACTCTGCTAGGCCAATGGAATCTGCAGAAGAGGAAGTGTCCTGAAAATATCTAATTCTTCAAGATTTGCCCCCTCCCCCTGAGAAGTACCTTGGCATCCACGCAAATACGTGTTGAGGAGCCCAGTTCACCCGAAACATATCTTGGTTGTTTGAAATAGCAATAGAGTTTTCACTCATCGTCGATTCGCGGTTTGATCTGTCTATCAAATGACACGTGATCATTACGCAATTTTACTGCGTCACAAAGGAACTGCGTAACGTAGAGTTAAGATTTTTATTGATAGAAAATAAATTAAAAGGCCTATAATATACAGCTAAGTGATAGTTAAAAAACCACAAAATTCATATAAACATCTCAGCTGGAAATTAACAAAATAAACATGTTACCACGATACTTCACAAGTTTCGGTGAGAAAATAGTCCGGCTACAATTTCCGTGGACGCCGTTTTACATTCACTCACGTGACTTTGAAACATCCGGGTTTCTGTTGGTAAGGCCACAGCATAAAGGCCGGAAAACACGACTCCTTGGTTAATATAGAGGTATTTTTTTATCAATCAGGTACTTAACCTGGTAATTTACAATTGTTGAATTGACAATTGTCTGTAGAATTTTCGGACGATACGAAATATTTAACGCCTACAGTTTATTCACACGCCTTTCATGACAAAGCATGCACATGAGTAATTAACGATGGTGAAAAATGTAAACACGTGCATTGTAGCTTACACACAGAGAAATTTAATGAAACTCGTGGTATTTTATTTATTGTCTTGAATACTAAATATGATTTCAAAGAATAGAAAGTTTATTTTCTCTGATATGATAGTGCTTATGTTGCTTGTCTATAAAAAAAAGTCATGAGTAGGAATGCTACCTTCTACAGAAGGTATGCATTTCCTACAGCATGTCTCCTATCTGTAATCAACTTATTTATTTAAGGAATGGATTTAATAGCTTTCCATTCCTAAGTTATACGGATATAACCTGATTTAGGTACCGTAGTTGAAACTTGATTATTGAGCTTATGAACCATGGAGCGGTTATTAAAAAATGTAAACAGATGTACTAAAATTTCTGATGTTTTCCAGACTTTTTCATGATTTGAATATTTTAAGTGCCAGAAAAACGTCAGAACCATGCCATTGTGAAAACTGGAAATTTTGGTGCCTCCAACTGAAGCCTATTTTCAATACTTGCAAATCGAATTCAATGCCTAACTTACAATTTATCGAAAGCACAAAGCCTCTAATATTCACCAATATCGATGAAGAGAACATATCACTCCATCATTTCGATACAGATCTTGAAAGATTTTAAAATGCATTAAATGACAACAAAATTCGATGGTTTGATAAAATATTTTGACCAGGCTGCATATTTTATAAACTTACAATAAAAATGATTTTGATGAGTACTAAAGGCATTGTACTTTTTATAAGTTGTGAATTCAGCAATATTTCCATTTCTAATTTTTTTTCTATGTAATAACTCTTTGAAAGTTACCAGTGTTGATTTCTTGATAATTCTAGCGGAATGTAAATTAGGCAGTTCGATAGTTCAGGAGCTAAGGAGGCCTTATACGCATGCAAATCTTGTGCACATCTGTCTCTGTGTCTGATGCTAAGGAGGCCAAAAATGCATGTAAATCTTGTGTGGCTGCGTTTGTGTTTGATGTCAGTGGACAAGGACTATTGAAATTGGCATGGGAGTCCTCATGTAATTTAAATCTATGTCTACATTTTTTAAGTCTAAATATACAACTTTATTTCACAATGAAATGGAAATATAAGGAATCACTGTCTAGTTAGTATAGTATGCCAGGGACATCAATAATAGTGGGAAACATGGGATAATTTATGCATAATGTTTTGCCCATTATGCAAATTATTCATGTTTCCCACTATCGTTGATGTCCTGGCATACTATTCTAATTAAACAACGATTCCTTAATTTAATTCAGTTCACAAGTATCGAAAATCAACCAAATAATGCTGCCTCCAGGTGGAAGCGGCGAAGTCCCATAGTAATGGTGCTGGTTCTGACGTTTTTTCTGGCACCTAAAATATCAAAATTGTGAAAAAGCCTGGAAAACATAAGAGCAATATTTCAATTAAATCAAGGCAAGTTTAGATACTTGATACCACCATTAAATGTAGAGTGTACATGAAACTTTTCCTGACACTTTGCAGACATAACCGTGGTGTAGAGTGTACATGGAATGTGCGCTTACACTGTACACTTCCTACACTTTTTGGTTTAGATGTAATGTGTTAGTGAGTTTTCAGTGAAAATGCTATACACGTTACACACATAACGTTAGTGTAAATTGACAGCTATTTTCAGCCATCATATGTAAGCCCATTCAAGTCATGTTCAGCTTTATGAATTTGTATACGTGTTTTGTAGTCTGTATATGTTGGTGTATGTTAACAAATCAAGGCTTATTAATATTATTAAATCTATGTTATGCCTCCCATGAGGCCTTGATTGGCAAACAAATCTATCATTTTATGCAATTTGAATTAGATCTAGATAATGTCATTTCTGGGTATTATTTGCAATACTCAGACAGGCTATAATAAAGTGGCATTTACAGAGAATTGTTATAAATAGTTGTAGATCTTCATATTTACAAGTTATTGCAATTTTCTGGAAGAAATGCAATCATGTACTGTACAGTACAGGGTTGTTCTGGCTTCCTAATAATTGAAATATCAGGGGACTTAAAAAAGTAGAAGAGGGATTGGGGACGGGTCTTTGGGGATCTTTCCCTAACAGGGGATAGATCAGGAATACCAAATTAACCAGGGGAAGCCATCATTATAGGCTGGAAAATTCTCCTACCTCGGGTCTTAGGGACAACCATTTAAGAATATATCATGAAGATTCACAGTCAGATTTCTAATTTCCTTTAAAAACTTTGAAATTCATGGGTGAAAAGCATTTTGTGCATGTGTAACAATTGTGCAAGAGAGAAGTAGTTAGATAGCATGATTTTATAGGCAAACTATATTTTACTTTGTAGAGAAGTCTGATCTGAACAATGTCAGACTCCAAGGATGATAAGGGAGATGAGGAAAAGACATATGGAGGATGTGAGGGACCTGATGCTATGTATGTAAAGCTGGTGTCGTCCGACGGCCATGAATTTATTGTCAAGAGAGACCATGCTTTGACTTCGGGGACTATAAAAGCTATGTTGAGTGGCCCAGGTAAAAGTCTACTTCTGAAAAGAAAATAAGAAACATACAACATAATTTTTATTGGATTTAAAATGCTGACAGCTAAAGTACAAATTCACAGAAGTTTAATGCAATGTTTTATTTTTCAGGCCAATTTGCAGAAAATGAGACAAATGAAATCAACTTTAGGGAAATCCCGTAAGTATGAAAAATTTGAAATTTCTTTGATAAATTCTAGTAAGCAGAATTATAAAAACAATTTCTAGTTCTTACGTAAGGTAATTGTTTAATTCTTTTTAAAGATTGGAAATCAAAAGAATAAAGTTATTAAGTACATTGGCAAGGTTTCTGGCTTTAGTATAGAAATTTTCAAGAATTTTTTAACATGTTTAATGGTACCAACAATTTACATGTTTAATTCTGGATCATTTAACCCACCAAGCCAGCCTCCCTCTTTGGATTTTGTCGAATCAATGCTTTTAAAATTCTCAATCAGAGTCAATGCATTTCTTATGTAAAATGTTGATAAAAAAGACCTGCATAATTTTTAACCATACGATTTCTCTTAAACCCATTTATTTCATAGACGTTTTGAATAAAATACATTGTTGTATCCTTACATCCGATGACATGTATATATTTTGGTTAAAAATGCAAAATATAGAAACAAGGCACAGAAATTCCAGCACTGTTTGTTAATTTTGAGTTACTTACCTTAACATCTAATTATTATTCACAATGATCAAGAGTTTCTTTCATGTAATTTACGTTATTGGAAACAAATTGTCATAAATATATTTGCATGGGTGTATTACAACTTTTATTCATAGTTACTAAATGGTGCCTCCTTCACATGACCTATTGAACTGTTCTTATCCGGTTACCAGCCTACCTTTCGCCACTTTCAGCACATGTCGCATCTTTGCACTTCCCAGCATAACTATGGTAAATGACGACCTGTTGACTGTCAGCCCTTTTAGTTTACACAATGTATAACAAAGTTATCACTGCTTTTCTTTCTTGCAATATAGTTGATTCTTTCCTTTTAAAAACACATGTGCTTTTGTTTACCTCTGTAAATGCTTTATTTATTTCCACCGTTTAGAGAATTTTAAACAGGAGATCGCTCTCAATGACTATTTTTATAAAATGGAAAAATCTATGTATTAAACCTTTTTTCTCCGGAAACCCTGCCTTGCCAATGACCTTAAGTTTTAATCTAACTGCATAGTTCTAATATTCAGTGTTCAGAAGGTTAAATAAGATGGGCCCACAGAGGATGCCAACCAACAATAATCATTGATAAAGTTGTTGCCAACATGAGTATTAAAAACCTGTGTTGTATGTTACAGGTCACATGTACTACAGAAGGTGTGTATGTATTTCACGTACAAAGTGAGATACACCAACAGCTCCACAGAGATCCCTGAGTTCCCAATAGCCCCGGAAATCGCGTTAGAATTACTTATGGCTGCCAACTTCTTAGATTGCTGAAAAAGAAGATACTTGTATTGCTTTGTTTGTTCCCATTCTTTAATTGGTGCCAAAATTAGTTTATACCTGTATAAATCATCAGCTGAAGATCAAAGTAAAGATACAAAAATATGGCACTTATTGTAATAATTAATCAGATAAACTATCACTTAAACTTGTGAATTAACATCTGAATTGAAGTTAATATTAGACTGTGGATTCTGAAAGTAAAAAGCCACTAATATAATTCTTGCATTGTAAAAGGCAGTTAAGTTTTATGTGAAACTTTTTTATTGTATTATGCATTTTATTTCTTATTTGTGTATTAAAGTGTTAATAATTAACAGTTAATTTGCTACATAATGACATTATATGAAGGTTTTTCCCTACATTTGTGCACTGTGATGTGATGTTTGTAATTATACAAGGATTGTTTGAGCTTCTTAATATCTGGGCAATAGCAAGTGATAGTTGGGTCCATGTTGTTGTGTATCATTTCAGTGTTATGACTCATTTAGATTTATGTCATTAAATCCTTTCTATTTAAGAAAAGAATATCATACTGTTCATTCTCTTGTATGCATGTATGTTTGTTACTCGTAAATACC